>PTEX01000085.1:1087665-1127469 GCA_003342815.1 Eudromia elegans | reverse complement strand
GAAGGAAGGAAGGAAGGAAGGAAGGAAGGAAGGAAGGAAGGAAGGAAGGAAGGAAGGAAGGAAGGAAGGAAGGAAGGAAGGAAGGAAGGAAGGAATTGCATTAAGCTCTGTGCAAGTCTCATGAATCAAATACTTCTCATGTGCTATCTCTTCATAGTACTTGCAGTCTGAAGGCAGGGGTTTCCAAAAACAAAATTGGAGGAGGAACCAAAACATCATCATTAGATATTTCTGCATAAGGTTTATAAAGCAGACAATCCTGCTTGAAAATATACTCATCCAAAATGATTTTTGGTAAGAAACTGAGCCAAGCTAATGACTTGAGGGTAACTTGGAGATACTGCAGTAGCACTTGACAGACCCCCTTCTGCAGGAAAATGGAGGACTGATAAGAGCACTTAACTGAGGTAGATCAAGGGAGATGTATGGGACAAGCAAACAAACAAGAAAGGGAAAGCATGGTGCTTCATGTCCCTGAAAAAAAAAAAAAGAAAATAGTATTTCACCACAAGTTTTAATATTTGATGTATTGAATGTATATTCTTAAAAACTGACATTTTTTACAGGAGGAAAGAGGTTATTCTCTCATTATCTCCATAGAAATGGAAAAATACTGTATCAGGAAAAAAAATCAATGTCAATAAATGCCTTGAGCCAAATCTTTTAATTTTTTTCCTTGAACTATGGTAAAATAAAGAAGTAAAATTATCTGTAGTAACTCACAGTCCCAAACTTGGGACAGAAGTCTTTCTGCAAGATGCTCTACAAACATCAAATAAAAAGAAAGTTCCAGCCTTAGAAATCTAATAGACTAAGTATCTAATAAAAGATAAATAGATAGAGGTAAACACCAGATGGGGATGAGAAGATATTGGTCATCTGTAGAGTCAAGATTTGTAATGTGTTTAGAGGCTACTTGTTATCGTTTTTTTGTGTGTGAGTATTACAAGAACAAAGAATTTTGAAGGAAAATGAAAGAGCTTTGAAAGTGCAGAGAAATAATTCTCAAAAACAAGGACATAGACGAGCACAAATCTAAGAGAGAAAGCAGCACAGAACTAAATAGAGTAATTTTTTGAGACTGGATGGGAAATGGCAAATATGGCAATGAAGGAGGAAAAAAAAAAAAAAAAACACACAAAAAAACCAAAGAAAACAAGAGCATTTGAA
Source organism: Eudromia elegans (assembly GCA_003342815.1). Lineage (NCBI taxonomy): Eukaryota > Metazoa > Chordata > Aves > Tinamiformes > Tinamidae > Eudromia > Eudromia elegans. Next base: position 1,126,299 of record PTEX01000085.1, on the reverse strand, counting down.
AGCAAGGGATAGCACTGCCCAAACAAATCCAGTAGTCCCTGAAGTGAAAACACCCATAGCTGTGGGGTAAGTAGAGTTTGTTTGTAATCACTGAATTTACCTACCTCTGTCGCTCATATTAAGTCATTAAGATGGACAGCTTTTTGCTAATGTCTGCATATTTGGAAAAGTTATAAGCTTTGAGTCCACTCCATGTTGTCTCCTTCTTCCTGGTTTGGGCTGGGTCACAAACATCACCATTTTGCCACAGTGTTCGTTCAGACGATAATCATGATTCTTCATGAACAAGAAACATGAATCAAGGCTCCATTGCACCATCCTGCACAAACTATCCTCAGGTAGAAACACAGGCACTAGCCCAAAGCTGTCAGCCCACCATAAAACTTGGGAAAAAAGCTACACTGAACATTGGTACAAGAAAGAGAACAACCTTTTCCTGGACCAGACACCACAGGGTGCTTGGACACATGCTACACTATCCCACAGCAGCTAAAACAAGAGAATCAGTCGGTATCACATCAGCTTGAGTCCCTATAACAAAGACCTAGCTGGAAAGAGCTTTATCCTACTAACTAAAAACTTTTATTGTGACAATGAGCAAATAGTATATAATAATAATAATAATAATACAAACATGTCTGCTTATTTTGCTCCTCTCTGGCTGGCGTCTTCTTTTGTCTTTGTGCAGACAAAGCAGAACATCTAGATTATCAAGATGAAAATTCAGCATACCAACGACCAATTTGAGAAACAAAACAAAATAAAACAAAACAAAACATTTTTCTAAGTCCCAGTCTCCAAGGGGTAAGAGGCTCCACCAAGGCACTGAAGCGTTATGCTGCCTCCTTGGAACAGCTTCCTTCCACAAAGTAATAATCTCTAAAGCATTCAAGGTAATAGGCAGCAGTTTAGCCTAATTAAACATCTTAGCATCAACTGGAAAAAAATATATTATTGTGGCTAGACTGCATAATCTACTTCTTTCTCTCCTTCTTTTCTCTTCAAAACTACTGTTTGTTGTAACAGATTGGTAGATTTCCCACTGTAGTTTCATCATTGGTGTTAGTCCTCTGACCTTTAGGAGTTTTGCAGCTCATTTGCAGCCCTCATTCTCTGGTCTCCTGCTGTTCTGCTCCTGCTTTTGCATCAGAGCTGTCTTGGTACCTCAGATCCGTCTTGTAACACATTGATTCACCCAGTCCTGCACCATTGCCAGCCTCAAAATGATTAGGTCTCCTGTGGTCAGCCTCCCTGAAGAGTTTAAGTCAGGCCATTTCAAGCTGTGGGAAGACCCTGAAGATGCACAGAATATAGATTGAGGATGGGAAAGGAGCTGTTAGACTTGGCTATATTTCAAGGAAATCAGTGTTGAAAGGTGGGGCAAAAATCATGGGAAATAAATGTTCCAGCTTTGGAAGACAATTGTAGGGAAGATGATTGGGTCTTGGAGAGAAGCTAGTGAGTCTTTTAGCTGCAGTCTCCTGCCCACCCTGTCACCTTTCATAGGTGATGGGTGCTATCAGGAAAAAAAAATCTATATACATATATATATTATTAACTTGAGCTAAAAGAAACATAGAGAGCAGGTAACCTGGGTTTTAACTCCTGTTAGCAGCCAAAATCCAGCCTGAAGCTTCCCACAGGTGGTAGCTATAACTGTTAAATTGAATTCATATTTACTGGATTTTACTGGATTAGTGCCAAGATTACAATCTTTTTTTTTTTTTTTTTTCCTCATATCACATTAGCTTTTCCTATCTTTTTTTTTTTCCCTCAAAAATTACTGTCCAAAAGGGAAGGAAGTATGGTAGCCTCTTCATTCTGAGCAAGACAGTCTGTGGAAATTCATTCCTAGAGGAATAGCCTCACTATTGTAAAAAGGAAAATGCACTTTTACTAAGGCACTTTCAGTCACTGCATTTTTTAGGAGGAAAAGATTAGCTGTGGAAAAGGAAGATGTGAAATGCAGAAGGAGACAATGATTCATGATTGATTCATTTAAGCAAGCGAAATTTGAAAGTGTCCCATTGAGCCTTCATCGAAGCACATATCCTGTTCTGTAAATGAACAGGATTTTTGCAAAAGGACTACTAAACCCTGCATCAGTGGAAATCTTTTTGCAGGGAAATTCTGTGTTCTACTCCCAGAAAGGCAGTAGAATAAACCAGATGATAAAAACCAGCAATTCCAACAAGCACTCTTAAAATAGATGGATTTCAATCTGCTTTTAAATACTTGTTCCTGGGGCAAAGTAAAACTGTCTTAAATCACAAAATGGGGACATTCTAAAAGAAATACAGGTTTTACTTTCTCCTGTAGTACTGGATTTGACATAATAATGTTAATGAACAGTCAAGAAAGAGAGACTTGAATAAAAAACCCTGGTGTTTAGGGTATCTGAAGTGCCCACTCTGCAAACAGAGTCGTTAGTTATAGCCTTATTCCGCATTGCAAGTTCTACACGGTGCAGATGGATAATTTTTTCTTTAAAAAGTGATTTAAGGGAATGGAATAAGGTCTGGAAAGGAATATAGATACTTCTGATGAAAATACAATTTTTTAGGCAGTGAGGCATTAAATTCTCTATGGAATATTTTTGACCACTGATGTGTACATAATAAAGATTCAGTGACCAGACAGATAGGACTGGAGGAAACAGCTTCTGATCCAAATTCTTTGTTTTACCTTTTCCATGCTAAAGCCTTTGGATGTCAAAGGGAATTTTTTTAACACAAACAAGAAAGGAGCTGCAACAGAGTGGCAGCTTTTCACCCCTCAAGTTCTTGCCATTGTAACTTTTACAGTGACTGGCTATTGTGCCTTACTTTCCATCTTATCTTTTCTTTTACTATTTTATTTGCAGATAAGAACTATATGCAATCAATCCACAGTGGTGGATTCCAAAGAAAACAGAAAGAAGTGATCTCTGAAGAGAATACACTTGAGTCCCAGTCAGCTGTCCTGCCCTAATTGCAAACTGAGAAAAACATCTTAATAGATTTTACATTTACCATCCAAGCTCCAAATGTGCTTTGAAAAGAGGGTGAAAGATCAGAAATGGCAGTCTTCTTGGAGCTCTCCAGATAGTACTTATGTTGCCCATGAACAGAAGGAGTTTTGATTTGATGCAGCTGAAGATGTTGCTACAAGGACCTTTGCAACCAAGACATCTGTCACCATCCAAGCAATTACCAGTTGCCCTGTTTGTGAGATAATATTTCCAAAATGAGCATTTCATTTTGCCAAGATCTGAGTAAACTTGGGCTTTTTAACAAAAATTCTATTTTTATCAAACTTTCAACACTTTGTTCTGCCATCATCAAAACCTTGACTGATGGAATAAGAAGAGATAGCAACAAGATAAGAAGTTATCTAAGAAAGAGCCTCACACCAATGCCAGTGACATTTCCCTATTGGGTAGTTCAGGAAAGGCACTCATTTTGAAAAAATCTAATTGGAATTTGTTTGAGATTCAGTTTCTCTACTGACTTAACAAGCTGATACAAAGTCTAATAAATATTGACATGATCCTGTTCCTTTTAGCAGAACCTTATAAGAACTCCACTTCACAGCTCAATGATGCCTCCTTGTGTTGCCCACACCACAATATATAGAAGAGAAAGAGAGAAAAAAATAGCAAAACAAAGCAAAACAAAACCATGGCCAACACTCCTTACTGTATGACAGTTTTAATGACTTTTTCTAATTTTTCTCCAACTCTTTCAGCTAATGTAGTCATGAAGATGCTTTCAAGCAATGAGAGATTGAAGCTCCATTTGGCAGTGTGCCTCCTGTGCTGAAGACATCTGGTACCTTGCTTGGGGTTTAGTCTCCTGAAGGAAAAGGACATAAAGTGACCTAGAGTTATGAATTATTATGATTGTACTTTGGTCTGTTTCTACTTCATCTGAACCCTTCAGAATTAGAAAACAAATTAACCCTGGTTACAACAAATGAGAATACTAATTGCCTCTGAGTGGATCACAAGGAGTGAATAGAGTGAAATGGGGAGGGATGAAAGGGAGATAACTGAGTTTGCTCTGAAGCTTAATTGAGTTTTATTTGATGATGATTTGGAAGTTATAAAATACAGCAACAAATAAATCCAAAGTTAAAGCCAAGTTAATGCTTTCAGGTAGACTGTTCAGTGTCAGTTTAAAGGGGTAATAAAAATTCATTGCGTAATAGGAGTTAGTAGAATAAATTGGGGTGAGGGGCAGCCTGGAGGAAAAAAATGCTATATAATCTTAGGTAACATAGGAGGAACCAAGACAGTAATCTCATGTCATTTTAAAAGGTCTTGACAGCATTCCTGCATTGCTTTTGTGTGTACTTTCAGCTACATTCTCATCCTGCTTATTTATTTCACCTATGTACCAGTCAAGATGTCACCTAGACCCATATTACTCTGCTTGGGTGATATGCAATAGGTAAAAGTGGCTTTGGGGTTGAAGATTCAGAGCAAATAAAGATTCCCTGTGCACTGCTGGCAGAGGGTGAGGAATCGATCTGCATGTAAATAGTAGCACTGTTTTGTCCTTGTGTTGTGCTTTTTAGTTAATGCAAATGGTCTTTAAAGGAGTTAGTGCTTTCATAATTAGTTCAAAGACAGGGAGAGTTGCATTAGTGAGAAAAAAAATGCCATTCCCACTCTATTAGGGGCAAAAAAGGAGCTAGACCTCAAGTCTGTTGTATATTGACCAATTCTTTAGTGTTGAGATGATTTTGCTGGTCTTTTTGCACCAAAGACCCTGCTCTGCAGCACAAAGCCAGCAGCATATGTGCATGTTTGCATCCACCAGAGCTGCACCAAGCAGAACTGAATTTCTGCCACGTTTTTCAGATGAAAAGTGAGCTGCAAGTTCTCCCCTGGGGCCTGGCTAGCAATGTGGTCAATGCAGCATGAAGCTCTTTGGAGGCAGCAAAACAGAAAGGGAGGAAAATCATACATGTGTTTATCTCTAGACTTCTGTAGCTACACTGCTCACAGCACAAAACAGAGTCATCCTAAGGAGATCCCACGGGACAGTTATCATAGTAGATGTAACTTCAACCAGGCAGCCACACTCTTGTTCTACAGTGATTTGAACTATGGGGAGATAACAGCTAAAAGGTACACCTGTGGCACTTTTCCTACTCAACAGAGAGATGATTTCAATGCTTGAGCTGGAGCAAACGTGCCTATAAGAAATGATGGGTACAAATCACAACAAATAAAGTGATATTGTGGAATACGCTCTCTTTGGAAATGGTAAGAGGCCAGTTACTCCAGTTATTTTAGCTGGAGCTGAAGAAAACAATTTGGAAAGTTCTCAGATCCTGGCAGGAGAATAGCCTAGATACGGCTAGTATTTTTTCATCCTTTTCTCAATCTGTTTTTCCTATTTGTATGTATTTAGGATGAATCGTCAAAGCACTTAGCACACTGCAGATGCAAGAATGCAAATTTCCTCTTCAGCTGGGTGTATGAAAGCAAAACTTAACCCAGAAGAAATCCACAGCTGCCTTAACAGTGGGGCTGTCTATTCAGAGACAAATCCAACCTCTTTTGCTTCTAGACAGTTGCCTGCACAACACGTGTGTTTCTGAGTTGGTGTGTTCATCCTCTATGACAACTACATGGCTTCTGCATGGGATCTGACTTGTGCCCTATCAGGCTGGAGTGTGAACCGAAGGATAATCTGCTTGTCTTCTTAGCAGCAGATATTTTTTTAGGAGAAATCATATAGGCTATGCCCATACAGTTGGCTTAATAATGCTAGTATGGCACTGGAATTAGTTTATGTTTCTGAACTGCAAAAACAGTCACTGCCATGATGTTGGTTTAGGTACAATAGGTTACAGGTATGGACAGAAATGCAGTTTTCTGCCATTCCTTTTCTTTTATTTTAAAGCATACTAGCAATAGGAGGAGTCCCAAAGGCTTGCATAGGCTTTCCTGACTATACTAATCTTGCCTGGAAAGTAGCATTAGAAACAAACCAAAGGAGGAAAGAAAACATTTAGGTCCTTCTGCACTTTCTCGAATCAAAATTTTATTTTAAAACTTATAAATTATTTTTATTACTATTTTACTGTTAATAGGTTTTTTTGATGAACACAATGTACATTTTTTTGAAGGACGAATATCTGAATTCATTCACAAATTTCCTGGTTGATAATCAAGTGATACTTAGACAACACATTTAGGTACCAGTCACAAAGGTTGTCAAATCTCTCTAGTTTTTATGCAGATAAAGAGAGGAGAACATTATTTCTACAGACAGTTTTTTGTTTTTTTTTTTCATAAGATTAGAAGACCACATCTTCAAAACATTTGGAGACTTGAGGGACAATAAAGAGAAACAAGTAGTACTCAAAAGTGCCTGCAAGCTGCACAGTCTGGGCATTCTTCAACAATTTGCAAGGTTACTTCATACTGTCACTGATTTGCAACCACTTGACCCCTTTATAGCAAACTGTCAAGTTTTTGAGTCCTTTTTAGCCTGTATGTATTGTCTCCGAGTTGTGAGTTTCCAACTGATTCGAAATCACCTTCCAGCTGACTCCATTTCTGCTCCCTGGTGATAAAAGCATTCGGAAAACTTGCAATGCAACTAAGACGCAGAGGGTACTTTCCATTTTGTTCCATATGCCATAAAAACCCGAGATCCCTCTGATGGACCAGTAGGTTTAATGAGAGTATGAAGCATTTTGCTTTTCAGGTCCATGAAGCTAAGAGCCATTAAATGGCAGATGCTTATTGACAAGCTATCAAATAAATTTGGAATGCATCCCACTGTGTAGCCATCTGATAAAACTGAATTGGAAAGCTAATGATCCTAGTGATATACTTGCTATAAAATATGGCATTTATTTCAGTGCTCTAGTTTTATTCTGTAGTAGGATAAGGAAGGCAAAGGTAATATGTTCCATTTTCCTCCTGTGCAGAAATACACATGTACCTATTGGTTACAGACCAGTCAGGGGATCAACAGTTTATGTCCCATCATATATTTCTGCAAGCTAGATAGTAAAACTGAGCTAGCAGTCTGTAGAAGCAAAGAAATTTATGAATTCCTTGAATTTTAGTTATTTGGAATTATTCCCCATATGTAAAGTGGATCATCATTTGGGGTACATCAGTTAATTGACTTTGACATTTAACTCCTGTTGGGAAGCTGATCCAGCTGTTAAAAATACCTTGAGAGACTTCTTTCATGCTGCATGTGCTGCAGTGATGCAACTATATGTGGATTTTTGATGATGGTGACATTTCTTATGGTCATGAGATGACTTACGCTAAAATCAGACATTTATTTTGATTAGCATCAGGGTTCACATGGCATTGTGTTTGTCCTATAATTGGATGAAAATAACTGAGAACATGATTTCCAATGAGCAAAATGCATTTGGAAATAATCTTTCTGGCAGAGGCTGTTTAGCACCCAGCACAACAGCCTAGTCTCTAGCCATCCTTATAAAATTTGGCAAAATTAAAATAACAATTTCTAGCTCAGATATACACACAAGTTCAGAGGGCAATCTGCTGTTAAACCTTCAAGTGAAGAAGGTAAGCAAACCGTTTGTTCTTGCAATATATTGCACATTCTGTAAAACTCTACTCTTTGTCAAAGTATTGACTGTTTCCTTTAATGCTGCAATGTAAGAAACAAATGTAAAGAGAAATCGAAGGCATTAGGCACATTCTACTCATAGGCACTTAAGTTAATCTGACAGCAAAAACAAATACTGCTGCACATGTAACTGTACATCTGTCTTAAATCCTATATATGCAGATTCAAAAACTGATTCTTATGGCCATCCACTTCCGACTTCATCTGGAAGTGACCACAAATCATACTCAAATCATACTCAAATCCATTCCAGTTTCCCTCATTCTCATGAATTCCTATTTAAATCCAATCAGCTACTGCTCCAATATTCAGAGTTTCCTCCTCCTGGATAAAAATAGTATGTATATCACTGTGCTTCTTTGGAAAAACAATAATCAAGCTTGGATTCATGTCTGGATACAAGCTTTGATGGATGATGGACAAACTTATCAGTCATTAATAAGTACTGATTGAACAAATTCCTAAGCTACCGACATGCAGATTCTGGAAGGGTTTATACTAGAGAAAGCAAATCATACTCAAAACATACTGTGCTTCCTACACTTTTTCCTTAAGTATCTGCTACCAGCCACAGTCAAGGGTAGGATAATTGAGGACTGGATCCCATATGTCCATCCTGATGTCTTATATTCTCAATTTATGCAGAGTCAAAATGGTACTGAATTAAGTGCTCCTTCAGCCTCTGCAGAATTCTCCTCAGCTAGTCGGGGCCATTCAAGCAGAGTTTTAGGACCTTGCCTAATTATTACCTGACCACATACAGTGTTCACAGCATAAGCATCACATCTGCAAGTCTTAGGATCCTTCTATATCCAGTGTAAATTACATCGCTCTATTAGCAGAGACCAGGGAAAGATTCCTGTTTTCCATAAGTAGCTCTACGTGCCTGGCATATAAGAGGACACTAACTGTAAATTTCTTGTAGCCTCCATAGGTAGCCTAGGTATAGACTATTATACTCAGGTGAGATACATGGTATCCTTAATCTAATATGAGCAATAGAATGAAAGCAGTACTTCTAGATATCCAGGTATACTAGCATTAATGGCTATAAGGCGTGAGAAGACCACATTTACCTTTCCTCAGTATCCAGAAAAAGGAAAGAAAATCAACCTAGATGGGCTTTTAATGATTAATTAAATGATATTTCATAATTAATTGTATTCCATTTGTTTAAAATAAAGGGTGTTATGGGTCTTCTTGTGAGATATACCGTAGTAGAAATGCATATCTTCCATGGAAAGCAAAGGAGATTCAAGACCCTAAGTACCCTTTAAAACATGGTCTTTGGGGTACAAGGATAAACTGTAAGATATTTTCCTGCATGCTTGACTAAGTCACATCTAGAAATGAAATGCATACACTTCCTTTAAATATCCTACTTTTAGCTGATTTAGGATTCCCCTCTTTGGGAACTGAGTGCCTGCTCTGCTTGCGCTCCAGGCTGGTCAAATGCAGATCAACTCTTTTCCTGGGGTCTATTTGATAACGATGGTGATGAGTAAATATTCCTGGGTGGGAGGGGCCTCGTGGGCAGCACCCAAAGGATATGGCAGCTAACCCAGGATGCAGCAGGGATCTTCATTGTGCCCCTGATCTTCTCTTCTCCAGAGGCCATCTGGCCTGAAAAGGCTTCATTAGTCCCCTCTTTGAGCAATGAGCTCCAGACTGCACTGCTCAGTGTCCTGTCAGTGTATCTGCGGTGTGCATGGGCTGTAGACACACACACCCCAACACACTTGGCTTTTATGAGGAAGGAACTTTAAATCCCCTGATAGGAAGGGAACTTTCCAACGCTCATCACTAGAGACTGTCTTCTGCTGCGAAGCAGGCACTTTATAGCTCCTGCTAATCACTGTGGGATGTTTTGTGGCAATTCCAGCTGTAATGACTTTGCATATTTTGACGCCAAGGGCTGTAGCTAAAACTATGTCCTGGATGCGTCTAAATTAAGATCCACTTTTTCCTCCACTGAGGCTACATCTACACAAGTCAATTAAAGCAGCCTGAGAGCATTTTTTCCTCCACTGAGGCCTGCAATGGTCTGTGTCTCTACAATTAAACTCTTTTAGCCTGCAAAGTGAAGTGCTTGTGTTGAGGTTGCCTACTGGGGACAGTTCAAGGCTGTGTCAGCTCTCAGCGGGTGCCCAGGAACTGCAAGGACTGTCCCCAGGCTAAAACCATACCAGGGCCCATTCCAACAATTTATATGAGCAAGTTCTAGCACCCAGAAATATTCCCCGGCTCGGTTAGATTTACTACTACAGCGATAGCCTAGCTATAGCCTCATCACAGGAGGCTCTAGGAGGCAGAAACCCTGGGTGGCAAGTGACCTATAACACTCAACTTTTATTTGAAAATAGATGTTACAGCAGTTACAGCAATAAGCTGAGACAAGGGCTGGCACCTGCCTTTGAACTGTGCGAAACTCGGGCTCCAGGAGCACAACGTGGCTGAAAATTTCAGAGGGCCTTGGGAGCACTGTTGAGGAAAGAGGGGAGAGCGTTTCTCTTTGTATGTCTTTCATTTGGTGGGTTTTGCCTTCATAAAACACTCCCCTCCTCGTTATTTTTCTTCCAGATTGAATATTAAGTTAGCAAAATATCTTGAAGTGAATGGATTTGTAAATACATGTGGAAAGTTGCTGTGCTATTGGCACTCTGAAAGTCCTTTCTACTATCAGTTTTGTTATAGTCCTTTGGAATTAAAGCTCTGCAGAGGCAACCTGTGGAAGAAAGTTTATTTCATTTCATTTATTTTCCACAAGCTTTACTTCTAAAAACTCTCACAGTCATAATTCTGCTAAATAATTAAAAAATATAATTATAATAATAATTATTATTTCCTGTTCTTTTCTGAATCCTGAGTTTTATATAGCACAAGATTATTAACATTCTGTTTCAGATTTTTTTTTATTCTATTTTTTTTTTTTTTTGCTTTTTGAAGGGGATGGAATTGTGAAGTTATCTTAGCAAAGATTCTCTCATTGTTCCGCTAACCCTTTGCAGGGATACCAAGCAAATAACCCACCCGCTCAGAAGGAAATAACAATACTTCTTATTAAATATAATTGTTTCCAAGGGATTGCGGGGCGGAGAGTGCAGAGACAATAAAGTTTCCAGCCAACGCGTTGCTGCATTGCCTTGCTTTATAATCACTTATTGTACAGCTGCTCCGCTCACAATGAACGCGGCAGATCCCTATAATGGGGCTTTAGAATCTCCAGATTTGATAATGGAAAGTATTTAATCCCTGCTTGCCGAGACATATCTTTAATTGTCAGGGCTGGTGGCGGTGCTGCCTGCCGCAAGCGTTATGCAACGCGCCGAGCTCCCCTCACATGTATCCAGACACCATGGTTACCAGCACGAGGATGTGTCTGAGGGTGGAGAACACAACTCCCGAGCTCTTGTCACACCGTCTGAGCCAGCATGAAAATCAATGTTTTTATATCATTGTTCCAGACGTAGGCTTCCATCTCCTTGGTGAGGCAATTACTAAGATACCAGCACAGTCCTTAGAAATGGAACTGTTTCACTCCTATCTTGTGGGCTCATCGTTGCCTACTCTGTCCCCCTGCATCCCCGCTGATGTGGTCACTGCACCGATGGGAGAATGGTTACTTAGACTGGAGTCAAAAACCTTGCCTGTAAAATGATGATTATTAGGTATTAAATTAGATTCTTGAATTACTAGTGGGTTGGATCTGAAGGCACAAGCTTTCCAGTGAGCATTTCATGAAGAAAAACTGAGGAAATAGAGATTCTGTAGTCTTGAACCCAGAGATGTTTCTTTTTCTAGCCTGATATCAGAGAGCACAGGGAAAAGACTTCTGGTCTAAGAAGTAAGGGAAGAGTTGTGTGGGCATTACTCAGGATAAGGGGAAAAGAATCTGTGAGGAGCAGGACCTCATAATGTGACACAGAGAATGGAGATGTGTCTTAGTTCTATGTACAAGCACCTACTTCAGCATGAGATGAACTGCAGTCCCTCAAACGTATGGACCAGACCTCAATTCATGATAACGGGAGCCTGGACAATTTAATCCAGTTGGAAATATTTACTAATCTAAATATATGCAAATATAACATAAAGTAAATACACATATAATGTAAACAAATATGATTTAATTCCCTAAAGGCTAGGAAGGTGAATCTTGCCCTTCTTGCCATGTCTGCCCAGAAATGTATTAATCCTTAACAAGAGAGTGCTGATTTCTCTCTTTACTTGGTACCTATTGAAATATTCTATCCCAAGTGAAGCAATTCTTCCAGAAAGGACTATAAGGACAATAGTATAAGATACATTTCATCATGTAGGATGTTGAAATTGCAACAGATTCATGAAAGATATGCTGGGGTGACCAGTTAGGACTCTGCAGTGTGCTATCCATATGGATAGATACATAAATATGGATGCAGCTACATTCGTTATAATGAATAACTTAAAATGAACCAGTGGAAAATAAGGCAAACCTATGCTTCCATCACACATAATATTTTCCTTCTTTCCAACAGTGCTCAAGAGACCATATCTATGAATAAAGAAGGAATGTTAAAAAAGTCCCTTCTACTCTCTGATTACTCTTTACTGACTCTGCATCTTATTTAAAAATAGCCCTTCATTTTTATATAATTCAACAAAGTTCATATTTTTGACATCAATCATTTCTGAATTTAGGAATATTTCATTTCGTTTATAGTCATGAGTGAAGTAAGGCAGGAAATTATTTTTTTTTTTTTTAATGAGACCTACAAGTTTCACTGCAACAAGATTAAATGATACAGATTTGACATAGGAGCAAAGGACGTGATGACAATATATGTGTGCATTTTTTGGGTTGGGGGGAAATGAAAGAATGAGCTAATTGCATTTTTATCTTAAAAAGAAGTTAATAAATTACCATTTCAAAGTGGGATTTACATATTCCATCACTTTGCGAAGATTAGCTTTTACTTTGATAGTTTTCTTTTTTCTTTCTCATTTTATTATTCTGCCTCTTGGATGAGATACTCAAACAAGTGAAAAAAAAAAAAGAAAAAAAAAAACCCAAAGCCCATTCCTTTGCAGTCATTAAAAGATCCTGTGGCACTTTTCACAAGAACTGAAAGTGTTTTAAACGTCAGTGTCCTGGCAAAAGTCCAACTTGGGTAATTACATTCTATCCTGCCTCAAAGAAATCCTTTCCTCAAGCTATAATTTCATCTGGAGACATTGTTCCACACTTCTCTGCCTGAAAACGATTGCTCCCTGGTCTCAGCTCTGCATTGCACAGAGGAAAGAGCTGCATTTCAGCCCAAGTTCAGTGTTTTCCGTGGGCCTTCAGCCACTCAGACTTCCACACTGAGTCCTGTATGCAGAATGTGAGCAGCATGCACCTGGATGTAGCCCTCAATGTGGTATATATTAGAATATAGAATATAGAATATAGAATAGAGCTGACTTCTATTGTAAATATACAGTATATTGCTCTATATCTCACAGAACACTGGCTTAAGTCATTTATCATTTGTGATATACAGGTGCTTTAGAGTTGTCACAGTTTCTTGCTACAAACTTAAATTTGATAGGTTATACCGCTAACTTCCTTCCTTTAACATGTATTAAATGTTATAACGAATGATTCCTAAAAGCAAAATGCCCATAGCAGGCCTCTGAAGAAAACACTGTCCTATAAGCACAAGGTGCAGCATAATACCACCACTGAGCATTATATCATGCTGCAGGGTCCTTCTCATACAGAGCTTGTTGAGGTGAGATTTCCCAGTGTCTTTTCAGACTATCACCATGGAGTAGGAGCATCTTGTCTAGTTGCAGACAATTAAAACATTAACTTTAAATTCAAGTAGGTGCCAAGGTCCCTTTTACAATCTATGAAACTTTCATAGGGAAACCATCCCTTCTTAAGAGAGGGTCTGTTAAAAAGATATACTATCTAATCTCTGGAGTTTTCTAGGTCTCTTGAGTATATAAGTTATGCAAGATGCTGGACACCTTCGGGATGGTGTTGAGTGGGATCAATTGTACCCAGAATGGAGAAACCTTGAACATGAGACAAAATAGAATATGCTACAGTGATTAAACAGAAGGTTGTGGCAAAGCATAAGTAAATGGTAAAAGCTTCACTCACCATGAAAAACAAACAACACAGGAATGCAGCCCTGTGATCTTCAGTTATCTGGAAGATAGCATTTTTGTGAGTCTACACTGGTCATTAAGTTCAGAGAAATGGATTAGTGGTTGAGAAACAGAAGCTCATGCCAAGGAGCTTCTGCAGGACCTGATGCCAAGGTCCTTACAGACATCATGCAATGCTCCTGAGTATCATCAACCCTCAGCTTCCAAAGACTTCAGCAGGATGCTGATGCACTTGCAGCCACATGGATTCAGCAACAAAAGCAGCACATGTAGTTGGAAAGAAGGGTTCCCCTTGCCTTCAACAAGTGCTACATCAAGACCTACTTTTTAGTGTTGTATCTTAAGAGGAAATATTCCCTTTCCTGGATGGGACCATGCCAGGAGGATTAAACCCTGCCTTTGCCAGCTTGGAAAGAGATTATGTCCTTGACTTGATGTCACTATTTTCTTTCCCTCTAATTAAGCAGAAAACTCAGTGCAAGGGTAAGAATGAGAGAGAGAGAGCAAGAAGGAGAGAGAAAAGAATTAAGGAGAAGCTGACCGGAAAAGCCAAGCAGTTCAAGTCTTTTAATTTAGTATTTAAAAGCTTTCCTGTGAGTCTGCTTCTCAGAGATATGACTGTTAAAGGAAATGGATTTTCCTACTTGCAACCAACCACAGTGTATGTCTATATTTATATACACTCACACACACACACACACAGGATGAGGAGAAAAAATATATTGAAAAAAATACTGAAGTTCCATCAAAAGTGTGAGTCAAAAGCATATTTTTTGAGAAAATCCATTTTGTAAATCCATGACTAATCCCCGACAGACACACACAGACAGGGAGAATAAGGTGAAGAATGAAACAACGTAACTATATTTAAAAATATGTCCACTCCAGGTATACTGCTTCAGAATTGCAGTTAACCCTTCCAGGTGGCAAATCATCCACACTTTCACTTTTGAAAATTCAGCAAAAGAAGGCATATTTTTAAGTCATTTATTTTATCATTCACTCGGGAAAATACATAAAAGTAAAAACAAGCCTCACCAGCCACCACGGGCTGGAAAGAGGATGAAAAAGAAAAGATGAGACAAATCTAGCACGGGGAAACACCGATCACAGCATAGGCTTATGGTTCCATTTGCAGCTTAAATCCAAACACAGTCCTAGGACTTTCCTCCACGTCTTTACAGAAGGCATCACTGAACGTAGGATAGCTTTCTCTATGGAGCAAAAAGGGGGAGAGGCACCAGAAGCAAGATGAAGCTTAACTAAATGATGATGGTTAATTGAATGAGGAAGGTTAATTTGTTGGCTGAGATGCAGCAGTTTAGGCCATGTTCACGGCTGTGCTCTGAAAAGGAGGCCCACAGGGCCAGAGCTATTCTGCAGCGGCCCAAGCCCCTGATGTGCCACGAAGGCCCAGCATGTTCATTAAAAGAAAGTTCAATAACCAGAAAATAGCCAGATAATCAAATAATTCAGGCTGTAAAGGATCTCTAGAGATATCTAGTCCAACAAATACATAGCATGACCAACCTCCAAGTTATATTCAGTTAACATCCCTCCTTGATGTATCTTGATTCTGCAAAAATAGGATGCAGGAAATATCTCTGCTTGGCCTTAAGGCATTTAGCTATTTAATGCAGCTGATTACGTGTAACTTCTACAGAAGGGACAATCCTTCTCATACAGACATAATCACGTATAAGTCCCCTGGGCATACACGAACATCCATGTAGAAATAAAATAAAGTGCATGTTTGATGTCTTTTATACATATCAACAGATTAATTCTCCTTGCAGCAACAGTAATAATTTTAAAGCATTCATATAAATGAAGGGGAAGTGACAGCAACAGTGAAAGACAGACCTTTTTTTTCCACAATAGTGAGGCTCTAAAGCCTTCAGGGAAGGTGTAGGAAGAAGTTTCTTAGATGTAGGGAGAAGACAAGCCAGATCTGTGCTCATAGACTGTATCTTAACAAAAATCTGTTCAATTATTCCATGTCACTGAGAGGGATGGAGTCTGGCAGCTAAAGCCAGGGATGGCACTGGGGCCCACAGGAGATGGAAAGGAGGTGTCTAGCAGCTGGGGAAGGAGAAAAGACCATGCTAAGAAACAGGCCCCAGCTCCCCTTCTGTTCCCCTTGAACAGAAGAAACCCAGTGCACAGAGAGGGGCTGCCAGGGGGCATCATTGATCCAATGTTCTGGAGATGTTCTAGGTCTCATAAGCAATTTGGAGAGGGCTGTACTGAGTACAAACGGGTCGTATCATGCAGTTAGCTCAATTGCTCACACACGTGGGAAAAGATACTTCCCAGAAGTTCACCGTTTGCAAAATTCATTCTACTGGGGCGATGTTGCCCCTCCTCCACAAGGTACATAGGAATCAGACCTTAAATCGCTGTCTGCCTTATCTAAAAGGGCCTGATTTTCTGAAGAACTGAGAAGCAGAGAGGAAAAAGTTGCAGCATCTTCAGGAAAAAGGGGCACTAGGATTTTTAAAATTACAGGATCTTCTTTGACAAATCTGAAAATGTAGGTCACCTAACTTTGGGCCTGGAAAGTTTCCATCCCAGTCATATTTTTCTGCTAAGTTTTCGGCTAGACCCTTTCTTTTGCATTTTAGCTCTCGCTTTTTCAAGCTCCAGCCCGCCTCTTCCCAGCCAGCTGTGTATATGAAATGACTTTGGGATATGCTGGCAGGGAGTAAGTTTAAAAATAAATGTGGTGATATTCACCAGGAAGACACTGCATGCTGCAGACTCCTTTCTGGGTGATAAAGATTTAATTATTGCTTGCTGGCCCTCCTTGACGTCTCCCCAGCAATAACAGGTGCCACAGTTTCATCTTTCTTCCAGTCTTTTCTCAAGGTAATTAAGTCTTCATCCTGGAGATGGATGTCTGCTGGTATGTGAGTCTCTTCGTCCTTTATAAGGAAACATTTTTATTTTTTATTAACTCTGCTGATCAGCAGATGAATTATAAATAAACTAAGGTAGAGAGGCTATCGGAAATTCAAGGTTTTATCTGGTACTCTGCCTGTAGAATAAACCCGTTTGGGGAAAACAAGATACTGTTCCGATCTTAAACATAAGGCATCTTCATTTTATGATCCTGATAGCTCTATTCCACACAGCCCTGGGATTTACTTTTAATCCTAAGTGAAAGGATTGTACCTGGGAGAGCAAGTGGCTGCAGGGACAAAGCTGAGACCTGTAGCAGGAATCCTGTTCAAGCTATTAAGTGGCTTTGGGAATGATGGTATATTTTATGATGGAGCTCAATTGCCTTTGATCACTGTGTATTTAAGTTTCTTTCAGTCATCTGAAGTCACATTGCATGGTTGCTATATAAAACAATACAATTAAGATGTGCGTCTAAAATTAAAAGATGTGCATATTTTAAGATGTGCATCATTAAAATAAAAAAATAGAAATGTGCCTTTAACACCTAACCCCTATGAGACAATAAAAAAATGAGTCTCTCTTGTTTCTGCAGTGGTAAATGTCTGGGAGGGAAAGAGACTCACACTGAAAAATCTATTGCAAAGGCTGATATAAGATTTATTTTATCTAACACTGACCAGCTAAAGGACAGGCATCTTAGCTGTCTAGCCTCTCTCTATGATGAGCAGAGAGCCAAGGGGATCATCCTCCAGAGACACATTCCTCCTCCTGTAGCCTAGAGAAAGAGCCTGGCTTTCAAAGTAGCAGATATGATGTATGCAGCTCAGAAAATGGGGAGCCAGCTAGTGCAGCCACCCAGGAGAGGACAGGAGCTGTCCCAAACACGAAGCAGGAAGAGTTCATGCTACTGATTAGGTTTGTATCTATTTCGCTGCTTCATGCCTTTATCTAGGCAGGAAGTATCAAAATATTTAAAAAAAACCAAACTTTTTTTTTCTTTTTTTTTAGCATATCTGTTAGCAAGATAACATCTGTCCCGACTGCTTAATGAAGAGAAGGCTATCGAGCAGCAAAGCTTTTAGGAAATAAGTTGTTAGTAGGTTGGTAAACTCTAAGTTGTGGAATCAGATCTTCAGCATCTGTAAACTGATTTAAGTAGATTGTTGCTACTTACAGCCTGAAGTTTAGTTCACCTGGTGCAAATCTGATACTTAGGTGCCTTATGGTACCACTTAGATCTGCTTCAGAAGAAGTTCGTCTGTGAAGCCGTTGGTAATTTCCTGAGGCCTTTGGGATTAAAAAATCTAGTTCTGTTACTGCAAGTCTTTATCATGTGACTTCTTCCATACATTTACCAAGCTCCATAAAGCCTCATTTTGGCTTCCTTTTGCTCCATTTTTCCTATTGAAAATCTGTTTCCAGAGCATGAGTGTGTTAATGATTAGGAACATTCTTCTAATTGCCAGACTAAACTTATTCATGGCTAGTTTATACCTCATTTGCTGTTCTACCAACGTTGTCTGGGCGCTTATTTTCTTGCTATTGCCCCTCCTTGACTTTGCATGTAGTTCAAACCTCATAATGAACGCTCCCTATGTTATGCGCATCAATTATGGAAACTGTCTCAGAAGAGGAACTCAACTTTGAGCATGCTTTTGGGACTTCGAGATACGCTCAGACAATTACTGAATTGGAGCTTTAAATGGTAGGATTGTACCAATAAAGGTAAGAAATGTTCTCCACTAACTGTTTCACCCTGAAAGGGAAAAGGAAGTTAGCTAAAGCAATTGGAGCTTGGGGAAAGGAAGGAGATTTTCTTGCTCCTATCTCTTTGTTTCCACTTTACTGCCTTCTGAAGTAGCTAATAGTGGTTCATATAGGAGCAAAGTCAGTGGTCAAGTCAAACTTAAAATGTGATTTAAGTATGGCTATTTTTATATTCTTCATTTGTATCTATAGATGTAGTTAAACCAAACAGGAATAAGAGGAATTTCATGGAAAAAAATAGTAACAAAAAATCTGCTGAAATTAAGTCCATCTTGATGAAAAGAAAGACTTTTTTTTTTTGTTCAATGATATTAATATTCCCCAAAAGAATCACAGTTTATAGGCCTGGTCATAAATACCACTCAACTGAGACAATTTTTTATTCAAGTGCACGGAAAGTTGTGATTTTCACTTAAGTTTTCCTCCAGAGGTGTTTGGGAAATACAATTTCTATCTCTTGGGAAATTTCAACCTCTAAGAATAAAGCTTTCATTTGTCAATGAAAATTTCAAAATTTACCACACAGCATAAATTGCCTATCAAAACTGATTCAGACATCAGATGTTTTCATTCTGTAAAGTAGAATAATACAGGTAATCCAGAAAAAAAAATATAAACATAATATGAAATAAAATTAGAATGATTAAAACCACTTAGAAAAATCAGCCAGACTTTATAAAAATAAATAGAATTGTTTTCTGATCATTTTTATTGCTCAACAAAATTGTGGCATTTTAACAATTTTTTTTTTAATGAAAAACCTTTGATCAAAATCTTCCCACTAAGCTCTTTTGAAACACACAGTGTCCAAGAGGCAAATGTATATAGCCAAAATAGGAAATGGCATAATTGTTAAGGTTGTAATAGAGATCTGTAGGATAGCATGACTTTGGTGGAGACCTCACTTACTCTTCAATGTGGCATGGGTGTGATCCCCGACCCACAGGGATGGCTTCTCTGCACTAGGTGATGCTTCAGTTGGGGTCTCCTCTGAGTCCTTCTTTGGAGCTCTCTGGCCTTAGGACTTACTAACACATTGCCTGGGTTTATTGGCAGACTAAAGGGTGAGAGGAATCCTTCCCAGATAAACCTACATGGTATTTCCTTGGACTTAAATCCAGCAAATTTCTGAGAGTGTGTAGTGAAGGGTTTTCAATTGGGCAGTTCACATTTCCCCATAGTGTGCTATGGCAGAGGGTGGGTTACACCGTCTGCTATAGGTAGAGGGTGAGTTGCTCAAGGCAGAAGTGATTAATGGTCTGAGGAGTAAAATTGCAGAACAGCATTATCCCTCCAGCACTGATAGGCACTGACATAAGAAACGGTAGGCATAGAGCCTTCACTCCAACTAACACCTCCTGGAGGGGACCTGGAATGTCCCCTTGTAAATAATAAAATCTACATCAATAAAATCTGGCAGGCATTTGAGAAAGACGTCAACCTTGTGATAGTAAATCTGATCTGTAAATCAAACTCCAAGCAAAAGCATTTTACATCCAGCAAAGGTCACGAGGAAAATATTAGGGAAGGTGAATACTATGCAACATTTCTTTAATTCTTATCCTCATTTCTCAAACATCATCCTAAAGCTGTAGATAGTTTCAGATCACAGAAATTTGAATTTTTGAGAGGGAAATTAAAAAAAAAGAAAGAGAAGGAGAGAGAGAGAGAGAAGATCTCTTAATTGCTATTTCTCAGCTCATGACTGTTAGCGATGACTTAAGAAAAAACAAGGACATCACCATTTCGGCCAATCCCTGCAGAAGATGTTCTGTCAAATAGACAGGAGCACTTCCCCAAGGTGTTTCAACTCCTCTGTCTTCCTAGGTTTCTCCTGAGGACTCTGCATTCCCTTTGAGCCTATTTCTCTGTGTCTTCTTGTAGCTCTACTCAACTTTCCTTGCTACTTAGGGCCTCAAGGCTTGCCTTGGCATCCCTGCTTTCCTTTTGGATGTTTCTCCCTGTACCGGTTACAAATTACAGTCACCGAGCCAGCTCAAACCTTTCTTTCTGTAGAAGAAAGAATCACCTTGATCTTTGCTCCTGCCAATTTTTTTATTTTGGCCTGGTTCGCTCATCACTTCTGCTTACTGATTGAACTTACTAGTCATTCAAGAATTTTTGATAACAGCTTGAACAAGGGCATTTTTTTGTCTGTTTTTCATTATGAATCTGCAGATCATTCACCCACTTACCTCTCTGGGTCCTAGTGCATCTCCTCTCCCCATAAACCACCAACATAGAGAAGGAAACTTAGCGCTGAATTTGACCTAAATTTTATTTGAGAAAACACACTCTGAACACCACAACTTAAGGAACAAGCCTCTTACCAGGTGCTTATCAAGAAATGACCTAAATATTTTGCCCAGAGCTTTGGATTATAATTACTTTAATATCCCTTATGTCTGGCAAAGCCACTAAGAGCTAAAAAGTAGGCTTCAAATCCCAGATGAGAGAAGCTCTTGGTCCCTTTACCTCTCAGAAGCGTCAAGGCTGTGGTAGTGATGCTGCAAGGCATTGATACCTACCTCTGAAACCAGAGCAGGTATCTGCAGCATTGCTGTGGGTGGTATCAAGCATTTGGATTTCATTACACAGCCTTCACCATCTTCCCCCTTCAAGCCAAGGACTTTGACTGTCACTTTGATGCCTCTGTTATGGTCCTTTTTTTTTTTTTTCCTATTTCAAAAACTCTCTCACACAGGAAAAGGACATTCATGCAGGTGGTTCAAGTTAGTGGAAAACAGAGGGGTTGCCTCCCATTCCTCTCTGGTACAAATGCTGGAAGTGCCTAGAAGCTATCAGACAAGAGACAGTGTGAGATTGCTGCCCTCCACCTCAGTGAATGTCCCAGAGGGCTGCAGCCCAAGGGTCATAAAGCTTTTCAAAAGAACAAGCAGAAAATAATCTGGTTAGTACCCATAAAACATGATGTATAACCCAAAGTACAAGGTGACTCAATCAAGATTATACAGGTTTTTGTGGCAGAACAAATCATAACCGTATCTTTTTGATTTCTACCCATCAGCAGCAACTGACCACCGGACCAGCATTTCCCGCCTCCATCAACTGCTTTGCAAATATCAGGTCCCAACACCTATTTTCTTTGCCTTTTTTAGAAAGCAAAAGACAGTGCACATGGTTGCTCTAGGCATTCAGCTCTAGTATATTGTCCCTTAACCTCTCTTCCTTGGTAGCCAGCAATCTCGCTGCCTGCATGGTCCATCAAGGACAGAGTCACTTCTTTCCTGTCCATAATGCTAGAGAAAGGACATGGCTCCTTGGTATAATATGAAAGTGCAGGCATGAACTAGCAACCACTTTGCAAACACGGATAGTCAAGATGGAGAAATCCTCCATGTCCAGGTAAGACGTCTGTCTTTGGAGAAACGAAGGCAAGATGGTTCAGCTAGACTGGGAGGCCTTAGCTGTGGTCCTGGGAGGACTGATGGGAAGCTCAGCTCCCTCTTCATCCACATTTTGTTTATGAAAGGGAAGTTTTCCCTCAAAAAGTATTTTATATCAGAAACTTCAACCTTTTCCCTATCTGGAGAGTGTTGAAGACACTCATTGGACTCACTCCTCTGTCAAAAACATTTTTTGAGAATTTTTTGTGGGGAGGAAAAGAATTTTTTTCTGGCTCTAATTAACTTTCTGTCAACCACTAGCAAGGCATAAGGCTAAGTATTTTTAATTTTTTTCACCAGAGATAAGGCTGAGAAACGGAGAACACAGCTTATTCTGACAGGCACTAGGCTCTATTAGGCTGATTTATCAGCCTGAGTGATGATGGCCCAGTGGAAGCAGTGGATGTGTGATCACTTAAAGCGTTTAAAACTAATCCGGACACAGCACCAAGTATTACTCCAGCAGAAACAATCCTGCATTGACTGGGGAATAAATTTGATTTTTTTTTTTTTCTCTTTTTTTTTTAATAACTGATAATTTCATTAATTGCCTGGATCCTGCTAGAAGTACTGACCTGCATCCTTCGGAGGAAGATGGTGAACACTATGAATTCGTAATAGGCCCATGAGCTAAGGAAGCACTGGTTTAACTTTAAGCATGCCAGGCTTCCCAGTGGAGGATATTTTATTACCAGATTTAATTGAGCGTGTCACAGAGATTTTACTGAAGAAACTAAACTGAGAAGAACAGACAGCTGAGTCACTCGGATCATATTTGGGGCCAGTTTTCAAAACGCACTTTAGCACGCAAAACCCCTGTACACTCACTTTCTGGGCAGTAACATCTGCATGTCATGTCAATCTTAGATTCGAAACCCACCCAAATGGGACGAAAATTTTGGATTTAGCCCAGGGAAAAAAAAAAAAAAAAAGAGAGAGAGAGAGATAAAGGACACATAGGAAGAATTTACACTGGTGCTTGAAAGCATGGCAGGCAGGAACAACAACCCACAAAGCTCCATATTTCCTTAAAATATTATAATTATTTTAACGGGAGTCCAAGGAAAAGCAATTGCTCCAAATTAATCTGTAACAGGATCAACTTCTCAACTCCTTTTTTCTGAGTTCTGTGTTATTGCCTGAAAGAAAGGGACAATCAGGTAGTCAGAGGGGTTTATCTGGTGAGGAGCTCGGCTGACAACGACCAGCTGAGTTCGCCTGCAGGAACCTTGGTACAACCCATCGTAACACGATAGATGCTATTAAGGCAAGAAGAATTTTACCTCCGATATGCACGGGCTGCTTTTCCTCGTAATGGGCAGTGAAGAAATGGGATGAATATTTCATGCATTTTATATTCCTTGGCTTTATGATGGCAGTGTTAAAGGAGGCTTTCTTGACAGAAGGCAGCAATCCCTTTATCAAGGTACCGACTGCCTTGGAGGGATTCAGCACATGGAGAAGAGAAACAAGCAATATACTGACATTTAATTCATGTGCTCTCTTAGGCCTGGAGGAGATACAACCTTTCTTTGCATTATTTATACAAAAATATCTGGAGAACTTAATGGAGTATCTTCCGCTACAGAGGAATGAATTCCCTGGAAAAAAAGTGGCATTGCTCTGCTGGGAGATACAGCAAAATTTCATTACACCTTGCAGTCAGTAAAAGGGTTTGGCACAACAACTGTTTGATGCTGGTCATGTTTTCCCCATTTTTGTATTAGTCTGATACACCCTAGTTCAAATCAGTCCTTCAGCAATTGCACAGCTTTAGGCATTTTCATAGGACAAGATTGTTGTCACACAAGTATATAAATACTTTGCTAAATCAGGATTATAGCTCAATTTAGCATTGATGTATTCCACTCTTGACTTTTTCTCTTTCTCTCTTTTTTTTTTTTTTTTTTCTTTTAAGCCATTGGACCCTAACTGTCTGAATAGTCTCAAACCCAACTTTGTAAAATCTAAAATCTGAATCAGATTTCTGCATTTGTAAATGGAGGGAGGACCATGAACCATAACCACATCCTTAGGTGCTTCTATGCAAAGGGCTATAGAGCTAAATAGAGCCTTTGATCACTTCTAAGGTTGGAAAGTCTCTTTCCTAATTCCAGTAGAAATCTCACCGATGCCCCAGGAAAATGTTTTACCTTCATATCTGTTGTGGCTGCTAACCCTGTCCAAAACATCCTAAAATGACTCAGATTAGGTGAATACATAAAAAAAAACTACAAAGGAACCAGTATATCTTGACCTTATAAGGGTGCTCTGAGCAGGAGACACTATGATTTTTACATAGAGAACCATAAAAACAACCATCAGAGACAATTCTCACGTCATTCTCAAGGCTATACCCCAAAAGCAACACCTCAAAGTAGGATAATGCAGAAGCTACCTTCTTCTTGCTCAGCAATAAAGAGAATCCATCTTTCTGCCTCCCTTGTTACGAGGGAGATATTAAATACAAAACCAAACCAAACAATCAACCAACCAAACCTCCTTTTACACACACTGTGAGAAACTCCATGCCCTTTCTAGGTTGGAGGTCCATTGCTTCCATTTATCCACTTTCTGCCTGTCTCTTTGCCATTATTTGACATTTTATTAGAGACCTGGAAGAAGTCTTTACTAATAAGACTGCCAGAGAATCCATGAGGAGGAAAGTGTGAATAATGCAGACTCCCTCTAGGGACAGAGCAACCTTAAGACTTATTGCTGCCTCAACTAGACTGAAAAAATAGCAATGGGGGTTAAACTCTGCCTGAAAGCCCAGGTTTACCTTCACAAAGTGCTATATGAGCCCAAGGTTTAATTGATCAGACAGCTAGGACATGATCAGGGGTTCTGTCCAGGGTCTAGCATTGTAGAGAGTGCCCTTATTTTACATGACAGACACTTCCTTGGTGACTGAAAGGGTTAAAGATCTCCTTAGGCTTAGGAGCATCTTCATAGGGTTTGAAAAACTCTATTACCTCTGTACCTTCCTGTACAGTATCTTATCCATTTTCTAATAGTTGCCATTTTAAAATGTTCCTCAGTTGGAGCAACCTGAACCTCCTGTGATTCCAACATAAATTATTCTGTTATTCAGTATTTGAAACCAGAAAGGATGAAGAGGTGCCTTGATTTTCTTTATTACATCAAGACAAATTTAATAAATGACATAATAGAGCCTTGTCTTTTCTTCTCATTCAAAGAGAGGAAAATTGCAATAGTAGTACAGTCTTGTTCTTAACAAAGGATAATATAACAGAATCCAGTGTATGGAAATGGAAACAAGGCAAATTCAGCATCAAAACAGGGTATTAGTGTTCAATAGTCAGAGTAATTGACCACTGGAACAATGTACCAAGTGCTCTCATTATGAGATATTTTTGTCTCTAAGTGTGCTTTGTTGGTTTTATGTTTTTTCCCTAGAGAATATAGGCTGGTAAAGTCAAAATTAATCGACTTGCATCAGGGTTAAGTTCAAGGAAGTCATGCATTATGGAGGTGATGAGAAAAGATAATCACAAAGGTTCCTTTTGGCTTTGACATAAACAATTCTCTTTTCAGCAACTGCAGCTCACAGTGCTCGGTGAGGAAGCTGTTTGCATTAGAAATGGAGATGGATTCAGGAAAGGAATTTGCTCAGCAACGCTTAAGAAGCCAAGAGCAAAATTGGGAAAGGGAGTCCTAGTCAGGGGCTTTCATGTAGGTCTTAATGCTGTATGTTGTTAACACCAGTAACAAAAGCCTCTGGAATTGAACTGTAAGGGGAAAAATATGAAAATAGGACTGCTATGCTTGACACAGAAAGCAAGAACCGTGACCACCAGTGGTATCAACATTGCTTTGATATATCCTTGTACCTCTGGGGAAAGCCCATCATCATATGAGTTCTTTTGCTTGCAACAACATGGGTTTTTCTGTTTGTTTTTTCTTTTCTCTTTCCAGGGGAAAAACATGAGGCTAACACAAGCCCTTTTTTTAAAAAAAAAAAAAAAATCTTTTCCATAGCAGTGAAAGCTTAATTTTTGCAGAAATAAAAACTCAGATACTTAAGAAGTGGTCAAATGAGGAAATGCAAACTTTTTTTTTTTTTTTGGCTTAGGATTGAAAATTGAAAATAGCCACTGCAGCTTTGCCCTGCTCAGACAAAAATAAGATGTGACATTTCAGAGTATATACGATCTGGTAAAATATAAAATATTTAATAAATATGTAAATTGGTCAAGCTGCATCCCCAAGGAGGAAAACTTCAGTCATGCTTTACAGCCCTCATTCACTTACGCAAATACTTTAAGAGGATCAAGGATGGATTTTAAATGAAGTTAAAGTTTAACGAGGAATATATAATCCTTCAAGGAAGAGATTTTGTCATCTTCCATTTATAATTTCTCGCAAGCTTCAAAAGTAAGAAACTAAAGTAGCAGCTTTCAGAAGCTTTCTGTATGCAAACTAGGAGAACTGAAGCAGTCCACCTGAATCCTGCAATCAGGGATTTGTCAAAATATTAGAAATTGATAAGACCTTCATCTTTCCCACCGCTCAGTGAGTTCTGGATTTTCGCAGGGTGTATATATATATAAAAAACTTCTTTTTTTTTTTTNTTTTTTTTTTTTTTTTTTTTTTTTTTTTAACTAATTCCCTAAAGGATTCAGACAAAGTGTCTTCAAACATTTCCTCTTGGGAAATACCCACAGTTGAAAGGGACATCCTAAGTCATCAAGACCTAAGTCAGGTGTTATATATCCTCCTTTAAAATCACCTCAAGTTCCTTCTTAAAATATTTAAATATTTAGCTTTGAGAAAAAGCTAAATCTGATGTTTCCAAAACTTCATATCTTTGGCAGTTAGGAGCCTCCTAATTTTCATCTTGAATTGATTCATATCTAAAATATATTAATTTAATTTGTTCTATGACAGCGAGAACACAGGATAGTTCAGAGAAAGTATTTCACGGTATTTCAGTAGCATTCCTAAAAAGGCTGTGAACATTAAGAACACTAAAAGAAATGGGTAAGTTAGGAAAGAAACTGAAATATATCCCAGATGGTCCATTGCATTGGGAAAGACTCCTAGTGAGGGCACATGCTACATTTATATTTTGTAACCTAATTCTCTGTTACAAACCTAGATGAAAACAAGTCATGTTGGTTGAATTTCTGGAGCTGGAGGGTATTTTCAACTAATGAAAGACTTGTTTGGGGACTGGTATAAGGAGGTAGAAATTTCCCTGGGCATGTGCTTTGCTTGGCACAAAGGTACATTATGGAAAGACAGCCTGTCATCCAGCCACCCACAATTTCTCCTATTACTCAACCTGAATTTCATTCTGTTAGTTTTCATCCTGTTTATCTGAGTAATTTCACACTGGAAGTAATTATTCTTTCTTTTTCATGTCCTCATTATTCAGATGCTGGAAAGCTTGAATCAAACTCTAAGAAACTCGAGACCTTGTGGAATCCAAAGATTACTTGTCTCTCTAGCAGAAAAAAATCATTATCTCCTGTTTCTGTGACATCTGCTCAGAGACCAGCATTCTGCTGCAGTTGCCCCTCAGCTTAGTACAAGTCTGAGTTGCTGTGGTGCAGAGGAAGTAGAGTGGATATTATTTGAAAACCACACTATTTTCACTGCATTCAGTTTTCTTTATCTTCCCCGACTTTCATTGCCCATGCTGGGAAAAGAGCAGGAGGAGGACAACAGTCTTCCACTCTATTTTTCCTGAATGCCCATGTGGAGATGGAATGTATGAGAGGGGCAGGTCAGATGGATCACAAGCCCATGAGGATCTTCATGTTCTCACCAAACGGGATAGTTTCATAAGAACCAACTTTACTATTGTCTTGAGCGAAGTCCCTGTAATATTGTGCAAAGTTTCCAAGACTGTGGTAAGATTCAACTCTGCTTTTGCCACATGGGCCATAAACACACCAACGCTGTTTAATGCTGAATCAACCAGAGTCACTGCCTCATCTATACGCAGTCAAACTGCTCAGTCTTTCACTCTGAACTCAGTATATGGATATAATTTTTACTGCCCTTTGGTGAAGATCAAGCTTGGTGCTCCTCCAGGGGTGGAATGGGCTGTTACTGACACAGATGCATAATACTGACATAGACACACAAGAAAAGTTTAATCTAGCTACACTTTAGCCTTTCAAAACTCATTCATACAATCTGTTTGGCCAAAGAGACCCTCAACTAGAGTCACTAGAAAGAAGCAATCACTTCTGGAATTC
This sequence comes from Eudromia elegans, assembly GCA_003342815.1. Classification (NCBI taxonomy): domain Eukaryota; kingdom Metazoa; phylum Chordata; class Aves; order Tinamiformes; family Tinamidae; genus Eudromia; species Eudromia elegans. The sequence continues at coordinate 1,098,237 of PTEX01000085.1, read as the reverse complement.
AGTGTCAAGAACAGGCAAATGATTTGTTTTCTGGACATTCTCCTTACCACAGACTGTGACTAGGTTACTGTCCATATTAGACCAGCTTCCTAACTTCTACGTGGCCAAAGTTAAGTGCAATGGACCTAAGTTCAAGAAATAGGAAATTTGCATGACTAGTTGTTCAGGTTTGACATTCCAAATCACCCAGATCCCACACTCAGTGAAAGGATGCCTGTTTGGGGATTTGTTTGCTTGTTTGTCTTTTTTGGGTTTTTTTATTTTTAAATTTGGACCAAACTACTACCTTTTCACAGTAGCTCTCGGTTTCTCACTGGGGCTACAGTAACCTTCTCCCTCCAACATCTCCCCATCCTGCAGCTCCTGCAGATGTGAGAGTACCCGCACAGAGGAGTGTAGGGAGATATTTTCCTTGATGAAGCTGTGTCCCTATAGCAATGTGGGACTTGAGAAAGCTACACAGGTAAGGAAATGCCTGGTAAAAATTATTTACGCATACTGGCAGTGAAGCAGTTAAATCAGGCATGGAGTTGGTTTGCAATCCGTTCTACCAGTCTCTCGTGTTTCCACTGTCAAAGTGGGATTATTTTTCAGAAAAATGTCTACACTCCAGTATTAGCCTCAGGAATCAGTGTAATTAAAAACAAAGCAAACCAAAAACAAAACCAAAAAAGAGTTTTATTGGTTTTATATGTATCTTTAAGCTACGAGAGGGAAAGGGTAGTAGAAATCCACTGCAAACTGGAATATTTCTTCTTGCTACTCATGCTTATCAGTGTGTATCCAGTCAGCAGCTGAAGAAGCCAGGTTTGATCGGTTGTGCTTGAGACAGTCTTTAGTGCTTAAAAAGAAGTATGTCCTCGGTGTTTATTCACGGTGACAACAGAATGTTTCTCAGCATTGGGAAATGCCAGGCCACAGGGGAAAGCAGGAAGGGTGCATCTTTTCTTGGTTGCGTGAGCTTTATTCCCATGCTTGATTCTGTGAGAATAGAAAACTAACGGCTTTTAACACGTGTCTTCCATAACCTTCCTCAAGGACACCTCCATGCAGGAGGTAAAAGTGATGCCTTCTTTGCCGTGTGTAGGGTGCCTCTTAATGGGATTTCATGTCAGACCCAGAATTCTGGGGGAGATTTAATGAGCATAAAGGGCTATCCTTTTCCCTATAGCCTGAAATCCACTTGCTTAGGAGAAGGGCAAACTCAGCCTCTCTTCTGGGTTAGTTTGAGCGCTAAGAGCTACCAGGATGATGCCTTGGTGAGAGTTAAGCACTCTCTGTGAAAAAGAATTGGCTCTTCCCTGAGCAAGCAATCCAGGGAAGATGCAGAGAAACTTGAAAAGTTTAAATTTCAAACTTCAATTTTAGTCCCATCATTTTCCATCATAAGAAATCTTATGCTGTAGACATATATATATTTAGCATCTTTAATGATTAGTTTCATTCAGAATTGGACAAATTAACAGACTAAAAATCCACTAAGGTCAACCAGAAGCCTCTGCTCAGAAAGCGCAAGAATCTCAAGGCACTGGAGACTGGGAGGATGCTGTGGAGAGATACAACATAGTTTCTTCTTATATTCTTGCCTGACCATACACAACTGGTCATTGTAAGAGGCAGGAGGTTGGAGGAGAGGATCCGGTGGTTAGGTTCAGTCTTTCTTGTATATGGAGCGAGAGAGAGATGGGAACAGCTTCTCTTTTAGGTTGAATTTTCAATCACTTTTTTGAAGAAATGTGTCTCCTTCCAGGGAGGATGCAGCAGGTGCTTTACAGCACTCAACAATGTTGTGCCACAGCTTGGATACAAATTGAGGAATATTTTTATACTCTCATAACAAGAAATAGGAAACCAGAAGCAGATAATAAAATCAGAGTGGTTTTAGTGAATACATGAAAGCTGCAGTTTCTGATACCACTAGAAGCACACCATCACTGCCAATAGGCCAGATCTTCCATGGCTGAAGACCAGAGCGCACAAATAAAGTGAGCTAAATAGCTGGTCCCAAGCTTTGTAGACAGTTATCACTACTCCCTAAAATAGAATGGAAATGCTGGGACCAAAGGGTGAATTTGGCCCTGAAGGATAAGTAAAACTGTGGAAAGGAGAAGTGAGCCTTGTCTGAACACAAAACGAAACAAAATAAAATTGTGTCTCTATACAAGACAGCAGGACACGCAGATGGATCCAGTATCCCATCCATCTCATGGGGTGCTGTCAGCTTAGTCCATGTTGGCATGTATGGCAGCGCAGCCAGTGTCATAAACTTTCATGCAGCAATTTATCTCCCTGGTCGGATAATATTATTCATGGAATTATGGTGTAGATTAAATTAACTAAACAGCTGGGAGTGATGAAAAGGAAACAAAATGACAGACAAACAAACAGCCCAAAATATGACTATAATTTATTTTTAGAGCCCTTTCAATCCATTGGTCTGGTTTGACATCAGATAATGACATCAATGTAGTTAAGGAGTCAATAAAATATGATCTCATCCTGGATAGGGACTAATACCTGGGAATAGAGGGTAGATGAGAACAACTCAGATCAACTTTTCTCAAAGAACTTGAAGCAGGGGCAGACAACCTGGAGAGAAATGTGTGCTGTTTGTGGGAGGGGTGTGTGCATATATGTATACAAACATATATGGATCAAGTTATGTGTGTACACATGCATTTATATACGTATAGATGCATACAGAAACCATACTACTTGAAACCTTATAGAAAAATATACAAAAATGCAAGAAAATAGGAAACTCCTGGGGAAAATGCCAATATTTTACCTTCCAATACCTTTTGATCAATAGCATTTTGTCGTCCCTACTTGCAAACTGTTTTAATGTTTCTTTCTCAGGGTACCTGACAAACACTCCTACCCTGAAAGCTGACTAGTGCATTACTAGCTACATACATATCAGGAATTTAAATATCCTTGCACTGAGTTTTGCTCATGAAAAATCAGGAGTCCAGCTTGAGGAGGAGCACAAGTATCACAATTCTTTCTTTTCTTTTCTTTTCTCCACCACAGTCTGTTTCCCTGGCAGACTCAACCCTTCATTTTCTGGTGCCACTACAACCTCTGGTCAAAATGGAGCGAAAAGGAGAAGTGGTGAGTGATACTGCACTGAAGATGACCATGTGCCTCCCTGTGGTGCTCCTTGAAGTATAGTTACAGAATTCCTATCCGTTCTACAGTACCACATATTATGCTAAAAATCATGTTTGTGGGCAAAGATGAAGCATACTTTATATAGAGAGCCAAGAATTTATTGTGAGTATAATTGAAATTTTAGCAGTTTAATTCAAGAATAATTTTTGGTCTAGATCTAATTATTACAGGAGGGAAAAAAAAAAGAGAAAAGAAAGGAAAGAACACTTCTGTACAGAAAATGTCTTGACAATTGTAATAATACAATTAAAATTTTAATACACCCACTACTTATTTTCTATCCTTTATTTCTGCTATTACATTCATGGTTTCTCTGGCTCTTAGAAGTTGGTATTTTCAGACTGCTATGGGTAGGAGGTTGTTGTGGTGAGTCTGGGATACCTCTGGGCTCCTTTGCTGACAGGAGTAAGGTATTGATATCTTCTTCTTCTTCCCTTGAGTATTTGCTTGTGGTCATTTTTTTGGTGTGTGGTATCAAGCTTTAATACTTCACTGATCTTTAGCTCTAGGTTACAGTTAAGTTTACTATAAATGATGCCTTTCATCTACATTAGATACTAATTTTTAAGCAGCTTCATCCAGCACCATCTGCACCGTTGGTGCATTGTTATAGCCTTAGACTTCTCCATTTCCAAGCCAATTAACTGTCTCTTATCCCATACCTGTGCTCCTCTGTGCCACCATCCTGTGTCTCCACCTCTCAAGCCCTCTGCTCTTGTACCAGGCCTACATTTCTCTATAATATATCATTATGTTAACATAATAAATATCTCATGGTACATAGAATACCTTGTAGTTATTGCTGTGTGCACAAAACCAGTGTTGTACCACACAAAATACACACATTTGAAACAGAAAATAATCATAGACATCTAGTCTACTGGAAGGATTGCTATTACTAACCAAGTAAAGCAAAGCTACAGGTAGATCAAGGAAAGTTCAGCCAGAGCAAGCCTGACACAACCCAAGACCTTGCAATCTCAGTGCAATGCTGGGTAGCCAGCATACACCAGCTACAGTCCAGCACCAAGCCTGGCAGACACCAGGAGACACCAGGAGGCACCAGGCGTAGGAGCAAACTGTCCAGCTTAGCCGTAGAGTTGATTTTCCTTGACCTTTGATATGTGTAATGGGTTAACACGTAGATGTACTGGTGAGGAAGCTGGTCTAGAAACATCCAAACAATGCTATGATCTACTCATGAAGCTCAAGGAACTCATTGCTCTATTTCAAAAATTGTTCAGAGTGGCTTGTATTAATTTTAAACCCTAATTTCCATTAGTGCAATTCACAAGCATTCCATTATGTATGTTAGGGACAAGTCTCCAGGGAGAAAATTATTAAAATATGGTAAATTAAGAATTCTTGTCATATTGAGAAAACAGAAAAGTAACTCATGCATTACTAACAATGTAGAGGTCAAGCCATTCTTAGCATGAGGCCATGGATCTCAGTGGAACTATTTTCATTTAGTTTGAAAGCTAGAAAATTTACCTTCAGCTTCAAAACAAATCTCCATTTTCTCTTTACAAAGACATCAGTATTGTATAATTTTCTAACATCTCTCTTTCTTTTTCTTACAGAAACATTTTCTCAGTTTTATTTTCTAACATATTTATTTACTCGCTTGTCACATACCCATTGCATTATTCAGAATGAGATCCACCTTACTATAACAACTTTTGAAGTGTTTATCACAAACTTTCAATATTATCAACTGTTTTAAATAATCAGATCAGGACAAAAATCCAAAACACTGATTAAACAAATGCCTGTCAGCGTTTTGAGTTTCAAATGTGCATGTTTGCTTTAAAAGACTTTTTTGGTGGGTTTTTTTTTCAGTATTTCGAAATAGAGCAAAATTTTGTTGAAATAACTAAGAAGAAGCTGCATGTTAATTATCATTGTTAGCCTTAATGACTCTCTAGAATTACTAGATGCTGGAACTAGCAGGAAAAGAAACATCAGAAAAACTGATTCAAAACTTTTGAATCAAAGAACTGCATTGATGAAAAGTGCAGCTTATTTTTAATTATCTATGAGTTCATTTCACAAGGTCTAATAAAATATGTAATATACAAGCCTGAATAATAAAAAAGTTTTATCATTATCTTTCCTGATTTTTTTTTTCTTCATACTCATATACTTCACTGGAACTTTCCATATTTCTCAGCTACTTCCTAGACTTCCCAGTAATGATGGTACCAGAAGCAGTGGTGTCTGATAAATTGGTGAGGTGTTGTGGTGAAGTAGACAGACTTTGCACACATGACACTGCTGTTTCAGATTCTTTCCTCAACAAATTGCTTAGTTTCAGATTTACAGGAAAATTATATGTCTAAATTTCAGCAAAATAAATAATGTCATCACAGTTCCACAAATCCTAGTTGTAATTGTTCACAAAGTGAATGAGCATGAAGGTAAATGTCACTTCAAGATTGCTGTACTTAGATATTGGCTCCTTAAGCACCTACTATTGGACATCATTAGAGACCAAATTTTGGACTTAGTGATTTTAGTCTTGGTCGAAGTCAGTAAGTCAAAACCTTGAAAGAGGTTTTCAAATGGCCTAGTGGAATAGTTCCTTAAATGCTATGTCTCCGTTCATTTTCTGATCATCATTTGTCTTCTCTGTAGAGGTGTCAACTCTTTGGGAAATAGTCTGTCTCCTCCAACATAATCATGAAAATAATTTGGTGCATGTTATGTATATCTCAAATAGCACTCGAAAGTCTTAGACCCAAACTGGAAATCACCATGAGAAACTTTTGGGAGCTTGGGACAGAAAAGAAAGAGGTTAGGTGGAACACTAACCCTAAGACTCACATCCATGGATTTCTACCATGCTTGTAAGCTACATTATTGTTTGTATCAACCTTCTGTTTTTCTTTATATACAATCTTTAGATTACACACTTGCAAATGAAATGCTGCTTAATACTGTAATACGTTACTATTGCAAAGTGATGAAAAGTATGCAAAGTGCTGACAGCTCAGAAGCTCATCTCTGGGTTCTGAAGCTGCATTCTCTTAACACAGAATAAAGGATTCCGCCAACAAATTACTTTCACAAAGAGTGAATAGGTGGCAGGAAAGAAAAGAAACAATAGCACAGGGAAAGAGTTCATCATAGTCCGAAGTCTGGAGTTGCTATTGTAATTTAAAGGATTAATTAATTTAAATTGGTGTCCACCTTTTGTATTTTCAAAAATATAAGAGTCCAGAGCAGCCTGAAATAAAATCTGTCCAACATTTTGCAGTATTCTGTTTTCAATTCTTTAGTGGTATAGCATGAGTTTTCAAAATTCCATTCCCTCTTTTCTCTCTGCTAAAACTCCAGCGTGAACATGCATTTATTTCCATTTTTGGAACCTAATCTCTCTGCCTGGCTGTGATTTATCACTACAGCTGGTCCAACAATAATTGTTCTATTTCTTTTAAACATATTTTTATCTCCAGGAGCATTCACTTAATGAAAGCAGAGACTCTAGGTTTTAAATATGTATGGGGGGGATGGATACATAATGAATATTTATAGATATTTAAAATATTTAGAATGTTCAGAAACATGTTTATATTTTTTCCTCTCAGTGTAATTGCATTTTTATAGTGTTTTCAATACTAAAATATTTTTTCCCTCTACTCTGGCATTCATCTTGCTCTATTGTCCTTTTTCCTGGTATCTGTTTCTCTAGACATTTAATAGCTTAGGTCTCAGACTCCTAAAGAAAGCAGAAATGCTTCTCAGCATATCCCTCATTTCATAGTAATATCAGATGAATATTAAGTCCATTATTTTCCTTTACAGAAAAATTATTTATTCTTAAGAAAAGTGACACAAATTTCTATAAATAGCTATGGAACCTTGTAGTTCTGTGAAGTGTAGCAGATCCAATAATAGACAGAGATTAAAGTTAAGCATTGAGAAAACTGAACTCAAGATTCCTAAACTCAATCCATTTACCAGCATCGAAGGAAGAAAGCATTTTAGATGAAATAAAGTATTTATCTAAACAGGGAAGTCAAACTTGTTTACTTGTTTGTTTTGCTGATTTGACTTTTCCCACTTAGATTTACCTCTCTAAAACTGAGGCATCTCACTTAATGCAATCCTGCAAATTAAAGCGTGGAAAGATGCAGAAATAGTGTGCTGGAACTGTATCTCCATGGTGCCTATAAGTGCTGTGTTGACAGTTACCTGCACAGAGACAACCAACCTCTCAAAAGGTAATATGAGGTATCTTGCATGCTGATGGGAATTCTGGTGGAGAAAGAATATTTTCAGGGATTTGAAATATTCTGTTGCTTTTTAATGAACTGTCTCATTTCTAAACATCATTCTAATTGGTTTCAACTCGGTCTTTTTTTTTTTTATGACACACACAATATCACAAATATAATAAACAAACAGCTATACATATAGTCTCATTCAACAATTTTTTTTTTTATTTTTAGATTGAAAATTGTGTTATGGTCTACTTATACTTAGTATAAGTGAATTGCATTGAGGGTCTAACATCTGAGAAAAAGGAAAGCCTTTATATGTTGAAATATTTGCTAATATTAATAAATGCAACTATATAGGTGCTTATAAATTGTTCTCCATATTATATAGTATGTTATACATACACCTTATATATTAGTTATATAACATAAATATCTAAAATAACTGTGAATACAAATATTAGCATATGTATATGTTATATATAGTTTATATGATTCAAACAAGAATACATGATTGGTTATGGTAAGATTAGGCACTGAGTTACAACCTAAACGTCTCCGTCTTGACCTCTCTCTTCAATTGACCAGTTCATCTTGATGGACCTTCCATGAACTTTATAAAGTTCTGCAGCCACAACTTTGAACAATGTGACTGTCACAGTCCAAGAATAAGTGTTTAGTGGGTTTTAGATGCAGCACTTGGATCTCATGGTTGTAGTAAAGCAATGACTTAATTTTTTTTAGTTTAGATGGATTCTTAGCGGCCTAAATTTGTCCTCCTCAAGGTTAAGGTTTGCTTTTCATCTTCAGGGTGCTCAGCGTGGTTTAACAGAACACTCTTCCTAAAGCAACTGCTTTTCCTTGGGTGAGAAAAGAAGTCAAGCATCTTGCTGTCAGCCACTGGTTACACCATTTGTATCACCAAGACAAGCGCATTGAAGAACAGCGTGAACAGCTTGCTGTCAGAATGCACAGGGCTGTCATTCACCTTTAGCAGCATTGCCCTGTTCCCTTGTCCGTCCGACAAAACAGGCGTGCATCAAAACCATTTTCCGCCTTCAGCCATTGCAAGCATCAGTGGAAATGTGTATGTGAGGACATAGCGTGCCTGAGCCAAGAAGACATGCTAGAGAGGTAAACAGCATTTTCACAGGCTGGCACGCAACTGTCACTGCAAATCGAGGCAGGAGCTCTCAGGTTAGGGAAGGCGTGGAAGAAACTCACCCCCATAATCAGAACAGACCACACCGAGTAAAGAAACAGAGATTGTTTCACTTTGAAGTTGACTGAGAAGCTGGAGAGACCTGCAGCTGACCTGAAGCAATTTATTTGTAATTGCCGTTGCATCTTTATAGAAAATAAGTCAAAACCCAGTGCAGCAGAAAAGGATTTAGGACCAGGGCAGTGCTAGAAGCTCCTGTTTGACCTTCCTTATCAGTGACTTTGTTCACACATGTCCACCACTCCTTTGGACATGGTGGTGGTCATGCTGGGGGAAGGAAAGAGAGGAGCTACCTGAGCCTATTACCTGATTGAATGCTGCCTTCTCACCCACAGTAGCTCATCACCTCCACTGAGGGAGGATAAAATGAGCCATCAGGCAGAAGAAGAAGTGACAGCTCTGCATTATGCAGCAGAGGAATGGAAAAATGCACAGAGGAGAGGATTTAGCCTGTAAGCTGTTTGTCTCCGTTGTCACTGCCATTAATCAATCTGCACTTAATGCCATTTCTTTCAATTCACTAACTCCCTGCTGCCAAGTCAGTATAACCCTGTCCTCTTTGCTGTCTGCCTGCCTACTGACTTCATCTCCTTCCTGCCAGTTCTTCTTCCCCTCTTTCTTGCCTCCAGTGGAGTGGATTAATAGAAAGCATAATATCCTATATAAGAATTTAAGTCATTGCTCTGGACATTAGACTGGAAGGTCTTCAGAACATACAGCACGTCATCTTTTGTGATGGTATTAGCACCGACCTTATGCCATCCTGAACCTGACATACTCATCATTACTGTAATGGACATTATAGATTGTTGGAAAAAAAAAATCAAAAGAAACTTCCAGATAAAAAAATAATAATAAAAAAAAATCTATTGAAGTAGAAATACTCTAGAAAAGAAAAAGCAGTTTTGGCAAAATTTCCTAATGGGAAATTTAAAATGTCTCCTTGAATGTACCAGAAGGGTTTGGGAAGAACACACTGAGAGTTGTGCTGCATGGGAGCTGGTGTGTGACTAGGTGTAAAGAAGAACAAAGAATGACTGACCCAATGCAATAGCACCTATGAAGCTCAGAGCAAGGAGCAAATGTCTCTGAAATGTAAAGTTTCACTCTGAATCGATTCTGCCAGACCTTTCCGTTATTTCAAAATCTTCGACATGTTGAATTTTATTCCAGCTTGTGTTAAAGATGCATGGAAATATCACAGTATTCCCTAAAGATAGAGATTACTATTAAACCCGTTCTATTCAAAAACAGAAATAACATCCTCCCACTTTTCCATAATGTACAGCTTTCTTAAACTGCATTGCTACAGAGCATGTCTTATTTACTTATTGGTGATATTCATAAATATTTGCTTTGTACTGCAATGTTCCCCTGACTGTTAAGCTGAGCTACGCTCTAGGTACAGAGCTGTAATCACATTATCTGGGCCTATAGTAGGATGTGATATCTCAGTTTGTAATGGCACTTAGATAATTTCTTGTCATATTTAGTCAGCCCAGAGAAGCTGGGCTAGTGATACAACTGTGACCACAGGTAGAGAGAAGGAGCATTTATTTAGAGAAGAGGGAGGAATGACTGACCACAACTGGCCAATCAGATATATGCATAATCCTTGGGAGTGAGTTCTGTGCAGCTATAGAGAGCCAAAAAGATACTTAAGCTATAATCACTGAAGAATGAGATATTCCTGAATGAGAGGTATTGATGAAAGTGAGCGATTTCTTACACTAGAAAAGATAATGCTTTTTGATTTTAAGGCCTTCACCTTTACATTTATTTATTTAGTTTCCAGATTTCTTTTCTTTTCCCTTAAAACTGTCAAAAAAAGTGTTTTTATTTTCCTGGGGAGGCGTAGAGTGGTCTTTTGACAAATAAACCTAAAGAGCTGGGTGATTCCTTCCTACTTATTTGTATGAACTTATTTGTAAATATTTATTTGTATTTTCAAAC
>PTEX01000085.1:913359-1087548 GCA_003342815.1 Eudromia elegans | reverse complement strand
TTCCCTTCCCTTCCCTTCCCTTCCCTTCCCTTCCCTTCCCTTCCCTTCCCTTCCCTTTCTTTCCCACCTCTTCTAAAAAAAAAACCCTCCAAATTTAGCATTTGTATAAATATTAGAGTTAAATTTATATCTAATGAGGGAAACTGTAACAAGAACTTCAGACAATCAGTCAATCATTTCAGATCTTTCCTGTTTCAAGCAAAAAGGGGTAGACTTAGACTGAATAAGCATCTTATTTCAAATAAATACATGGGGTAAAATTTCCCTGGTGACATTACTGGATGTCATAAAGATACAAAAAACTAATTATGCCAAGGTAATTAGATAATATACATGAAAAAAAAGGAAAGAAAAAAATGAAAACAAATTTTCTTTGCATTGACATATTTTGGAGATATATAATAATACAATGGGAAAGTAAAATGTATAGTTAAATTCAAGATAATCAGTGTTCCCCTCTCCACTCATCTGCTAAGATATAGACAAAGAATGGAAAAAATTAAAAATGCAATAAAAATAGATTCAAACAGAACACTAAAGCTTGCAGAAATTTACATGCCCTTGAAGATGCAGTATAAAAAACTATTTTGTGAAAGTAAGACAATGCAGAAACCTCCTAACCAGAAGCTAAAAGAGGAAAGCTACAAATGAGAGATGAAAGCTACTGGAAGTAAGTCTCTTGAGGAATTTCCACAGGTTGTTAGGTAAGCTTCACACAGGTAAAGTACCTTGCTCTGAAGTTACATCACCAGCTTCATATCTTCTTTCAGCTTTAATGGCAAACATCTATGAGATTATATATTTTTGACAGACTGGCTGATGTTATGACATTTCTGAGACCAAGACCACTGAGATGTTGGAGACCTACCGTTTATTTATTTATTATCATCTGAGGTTGGAGACCTCAGAGTGTTAATTCTCTAATTCTCTAAAAAATGATAAGTTAGTGTAAGGGGTTTTTTTTAATTAATCCTGTTCATTAATCCCTTGTCATAGGGTGGTGATGGAAAATAAGTGTAATATCTAATCTTTGTTTTTCCTTTGTTTTTCTCTTTTTTTTTTTTTTTCCATTCTTGTTTACATATCTTTATTGGCTGTTGACAGCATCCAACTAGCCTGCTTTCAGGAATAGCACTGCTTCCAGTCAGCATCTGCTCAGAGTTTCATTTTTAGCCCAAGAACACAGCATTCTTCAGACACAAACAAGTGATACCGTAATATCTGAATCTATTTCCAGAAAGGATGAAAGGCTAAGAATATTCTTTACCAGTCAAATTAAATATATATATATATATTTTCTGTCCTTCAGCTTTAGAATCACTACAGATGAGAAGGGCTGCTCTTTCTGTAGGTCACTGGGGTGTTTGGTAGATCTCTCTTTGCATCCTGATTAAACAATACCCAATTTCACGCACACATGCTGATAATATCCCACATCCCATGCTGTTTTCATTTTCCATCTTTGTCAGATGCACTAAGATTAATTTCTGTGAATGTGGAAGTTATCCTTTGACCAAGGCCTAACTGAATTATAGCCCAATAATACACATCAAATAAAACTAAGCACGCTGTGGAATAGCTGAAGGGAATGAGGCTGCCTCTGATGGTTTCATTAGGGGTCACTGTGTCAGCTTTGAAATATTTTTCCACTGACCTCAGCATCTATGCTGCTGGCATGTACGCAGCTGCTTAAAATAGACCAAAGTCAAATTCATGCACAATTTTTACAGGAAATAAAAAATGAGATCAGAAGAATGAGAGGTATCAGGACAAAAAAATACAAGTGTTTCTCTGGTTCTGATTTCTCTACTTCAGGGAGTCACTCATTAGTGTTTTGGCCTGATATTTTTAGGCTACAACTCATGCTTTAATCTAATGAGTTAAGTCAACAAATATTTAAAAGACTCAGTTTCAGATGAGCAGATTGTGCACCAACTTCTTAGATAACTACAGTCAAGTCATGTAATTGCTGAATCTAGATACTTTCACTTGCAGATTGAGGACAGCAGCTATGACACCAAGTGTAGAGAGTGTAAGCGTATCAACTAGCAGGTGATGACCAAACACTGAAGACTATGAACAATTCCTTCACATTGACTATCTGTATTCATTCATGCTGATTATCCATACTTGGCAAAATACATGATTCAAAAATGTCTCAATTCTTTTTACAAGTCTTGGATCCATATACAGAAATATAGGTTGGCCCATGTCCTGACCTGTTGGTCAAGAAGGGTCTTCACAACAGCCACTCCATGTTGCTGTGCTCCCTTGCTCATAAAGTATGTGATTTATGAGCAGTGGAGCATAAATCAAGCAAGTCACAGGTAATGCTGGTGAGCATGGAAACAACTGGAACAAAATCAAGCAAGATATTATGGCTAAAAACAGTAACATGGAAGCAGTATTGGGGGAAACAAAAAGGAAGTCATTCAGACAGCAGAGAGGTAGAAATATCTAGGAAGATCCTTGATGTTTTGAGGACCGTAATGAATGTACCTGAATGGCAAAATTCACGATTATCAATCATTATGCACTACTGGACTGCTCCTCTAGCAATTAAATGAGAAGGATGGGCAGAGGAGAGGAGCACTTTTGTGTTTTTTGTTCTAGAAGTGCCTTTTGGTCCTTCTAGAGGCAGTTAGGATTTCATAGAAACTGAAGTCAGTCAGACTTAAAGTATAAGGAAGCTGGAAGCAGTGGTGGGAAAGAAACCATACTTTTTCAGATAATAATTTATCTGTGAGCTTCCTAAACTCAGCAAACCCTGTTGTAAAAAGACAGAGCAAAAGATCTTCTGTCTAAATGAAACATTTAAAATGTACCTATTAATGGCAAATCTCAGCCATATATAATGATAAGAAAGAAAATCTCTGTGCAAAATTTATAGCCCATTTCAAGTTCAGAAAACAGAGCAAACTGCTTTGCTATCTGAGGTTGGCATTAACTGAGTGAAGACTCAGGGCAAATGCTTATATTTCCTGCATATTCATCTCATCATACAGACAGATGGATATTGCAGTCCATGGGGATATTGCATGAAAAGAACTGACCCACTTTGTGCCCATTTTGGCTGTGCTTCTGTCCATATCCATTTCAAAACAACTGGAAAATCATCTCCCTGGCTTTTAACTGCCTTGGACAGCTCCATACATATTTATTTCCCAAACATCAGGCAAAACCTATGAGCACTCAAAACCATCCTATCTTTTAAATATTTCTCTCAGCCTTTGTTCTCAACATGATGTTGCTAATTAATTTCAATTAGCTTAATCTACAGTGGCCAAGCATTTTGCAGATACAAGGGGCATCATTAGGTTCAGGCTACACGAAGCATAGTTGCAGCCTGACATTGACTTCAATTTGCCATATTTCAGATCCAGATAGATAAGTGCATTGCAGTTCAGGTAATGAAATAGCTCTTCAGACCATGTCTTCAAGCACTTTTTTTTTAATCCTAGGAAAAATAATAACCTAAAAGGAGACTTTGATTTTTATTATTTCTGCTACTGCTGTTTTTTTGAAGCAAGTTTTTGCCTTTGTAGATTCTCAGAAAGAGAAGCTACAAATTGCCTTAGAGTCTAATGTTTTAAAGCAAAGTTATTTCATATTACCAATAATTTATAACAGATATCCTTTCCTACCTTTATCTTTTTCATAGTTATAAATCATTTTGCACTTTGTAAAATTTTACACTTTTTTGACATCTTTATACTTCTATAAAAATAGTCAAAGATCTAGTTCAGCACAGCATTTGAACACATGCTTATTTAACTGCATTTAAAACATACTTAAATTTAAACATATAGTTTAAAAATATGTGTCTCACAAAATTATTTTACTTTTACTTAACAAAACTTTACAAAATTATTTTACTTTTAAGAAGTAAAACCTGTACAATCTGTTGAGAAAAGAAAAAGAGAGAAAGGGAATTCAAAGTATACTGTCTTTTTCCAAGAAGCAAACAAGCAGGTCCAGAATGTGGATCTCATACTAGAACCCAGTTCCATAATCTGTCCAGGCAACCAGAGTCATGCTCACAGTCAAGATGTTTTTCTTCAAATACAGACGGAGCTTCCTATGTTTCAGTTAGTGGCAGCTGCCTCTTGTCTAGTTGCTGGCCACCACTGAAAATAGTTCAGCATCTTCTTCTTCCTTTAAGATATTTGTACACACTGATGGGATCCCTTCTCAGTCTTCTCCAGACTAACCAGGTCCAGCTCTCTCAGATTTTCCTCATAGAAGAGATGCTCAAATCCCCTAATACTAGTGATAGCCCTACACTGTCCTCCTTCCATTTCTCCCTTCTGTTGTCCTTGACAAACAACTGGCAAAACGGGCCAGAAGGTCTTTGACCTTCTTCCTTGCATACCTAAATACTCTGGTCATGTTCCTGTATTCCTCCTTATGGCTCTGTCCCTTTTTCCACATCCTGTACACTTCCTTCTTCTGTTCGAGGTTTGCCAGGAGCTCTTTGCTCAGCCATGAAAATCTCCTGCTTCCTTTTCTCCCCTTCTTGCTTGTTGGGATGCACTGTTCTTAAATTTGGTGGAAATGATGCTGGACTATTGACCACCTTTCTTGGACTCCTCTTCGTTTTAGGGCCTTATCCCATGAGATTCTTCCAAGAAGATCCCCAAAGAGGACAATGTTTTCTCTCCTGAAGTCCAGGTTTGTGATTATTTCTTGCTCCTTGTGGAATCTTGACCTCCACCATATGCCCTTTCATTTAGGTTACAACTTACATCCACTTCTAGACTCCATGGTATTGAAAATAGGAATAACGTCCTGCAGTACACAGGTGTCTTTTCAATTGAAAAAAAAAAAAATGTTTGCAAGATCCAAAATATCCAATAAAAGTAGCACCTCACAACTCCTGGCCTTGAATATTCTGCTCCTGTCATTGATAAGCTGTTTGGAAGTATTCTGCTTTTTGGAGGGTCAATTTCTCCTTGTTCCCCTCAACCACCTAATTCATGAAAGGGAAGCACATTGTGACAAAGCAAACTTGAAAGTTTGCCAGGACTTAATTAAAACCTCTACTCACAGCTTTTTGAAGGATATCACAAACCATAAATTCTTGATTAATAAAAACATGGTGACTTACCCTGTGACAATTTATATAACTCTTTTTATTATTATTTGTTCCATTTCAAGGGAGAATCTCAAACTCTAAGCACCATTCACAAAGATGAATGGCCCCCTTCAAAAACTGGGGCCATGAGGCACAAGAGATGAGCCCAGACTTTGATATCAGCAGTGGAGAACGTGACTGTCCCTAAGCTTGGTTTATTTGGCACGTTAATAGAAATCACAATATTG
Source organism: Eudromia elegans (assembly GCA_003342815.1). Lineage (NCBI taxonomy): Eukaryota > Metazoa > Chordata > Aves > Tinamiformes > Tinamidae > Eudromia > Eudromia elegans. The sequence goes on along the minus strand of PTEX01000085.1, from coordinate 1,082,226 downwards.
AATCGATTAAGATGTTGCCATTAACATCTCTGAAAGCTGCCAGCTTTCTTATGTTCATTGTGTTAATACCAGCCTTTTTCAAATCCCTTTAAAGAAATGCCTTCTGCAGCATATGCAGAAGGTGATTAAATTTGGACCTACTACTTAAATTTCCACAAACCATTAATTTATTTAATTCCCAATTGCTTCTTTTTACAAGCAATGGAGTTACGTGCTTTGACCATTTTCTCTAACAAAACCAATTTTCTCCTCCTTAGATCTTTGAGTTTTGCTCATGCTACCAGTTTTGAAGGGAAAACGCTTGTTATAGACATTAGCTGATCTCAAGATACATAAAAGGACTTTCACCTAATATATTTATTTTGAAGGCATAAGGGAGCAAATGAGTCTGAGATAATTGAAACATAAAATCAATGATAATTATGTTGTGCTTAAGAGCATATGCCAGGCGTTTTTTTGTGCGTGTCTTCAGTGATATTGTAGGCAATGCTCATTCCACTGCATCTTTTCTTCTATCTCCAAAGTGCTTGTAAAAATATTTTTATATGAGATGTTGACCTTACTCCACTTTGTGACTCCAAATCCACTTTTCTTGACTTTCCCTGTTCAAAGATCAGCAATTATATCCAGAAGAAATTTATCATCCTCCTCAAAAAAAAAAAAACCAAAAAAACAAAAAAAAAACCCCGAAAAAAACAGATGTTAAAAATGCTATATAACTTTACCTTTATCTATTTGAGTTGAAGCTAATTCCTTGTTCATGAATGTGGCTCCAAGGAGTGTAGGAAAGCCATGAAACCTCAAAATCCAGAACAGAAGTCCTTATGAAAGGAGAAATATTGCATGCAAATTACTGATCCCTTGATCATTTTGGCCATGGGACAGTATGCCCTGCCTTGCACATGCACAGAGCAAAACCCCTATGATTTTTCACTTGCAGCAGTCACTGCTGTGCATAGATGTCTAATAGAGAAGGAGCTAGGGGCAGAGACCATTTCAGCCTGATGGTGTTTGGCAGTGAGGAAAGGCTGAAGCAGAGTGGACCACAGGATGGACTGTACTGGGTCACTGGAGGAGAGAGTGGAAATATTTGGCACTTGAAGAAGGAGGGTTACAAAAGGGACAAGATAAACGTAAGCACATGTGGAGCTGCCTGACTGCATAGATTTGACAGCAGATAAAAACAGAAACGAGAGTGGCGTAATATTAACTATAGCATTTCTGGGCAGAATTGTTTTCAATCTGGCAAAGAATATTCCATTCCTCTCCATTGGTGGAACAAACACATTTCCTGCCCTAGATAGCTCTCCAAGCAAATATGCAGCTCTCTGAGAAAATAGCAGGGAGGCTAGCACCAAGTTTTATTCATTTATGTCAGGCTTTATGTGATTTGGGGATATTGAGCAACTATGGCTGTGAAAAGAAATTTGCCTTGTCTGGATGAAATATGCACCAGAAGTTACTCCCTAAAGGTCTAATTCTGCTACCAGTTGCATATTTGGTTGAGAACAATAAATTGACACCCAATTCTTCACTTACCGTGTGACCTCAGACCATAAGACATCAAGGTGAAGAGAGCTACCCAGCTACATCTGTTTCAGGTCCGTCAGCACTTGTAATCCAGGGAAAAGTGGGAAATCAGTGTGTGTGGAGAGGGTTGCTTTGTTTTGATTTTAATGAAAAATAAAATGGCAATGGAAATAATCATTGGTGAGGACCATAGCATTGCTCTCCTGGGGCAATATAACTGTGGTGGTTTTGTTTTTTTGGTTTTTTGTTTTTTTTGGAACAAGCAGGCTAAAATATGATCAGGTGTTGGCAGGAGTTACTGTAAACAGCACAAGTGTTAAAACATGCTTGGGTGCATTGAACTCTACAGCCTGGCAAGCTGGTTAATTGCTTACACAGGGCACTGTGCTGCTTCTGGTAACAGCTACACCATCTTTCTAATGTGGAGACAAGTGATTACTATAATATTCCCCACATGTGCTTGTCATCATTGCTGAACCAATTCTTAGGTGAAGATCCTGGCTTCAGAACAATGTTAGGTGAATATCTTACTTCTTGGAAATTTTTCCATCTTTTTGCTTTATCAAACATAGTCGTTAGAAAACAACAGGATTTTGCATAGTAAAACAGCCGTGCTCAACAAAGCATTTATATGGCTTCACTTTTCAGGAATCGTGATAGACACAGTAACAGTAATACTGAGACCACTAGGTGATTGAGGACTTCTATATAAAACTTCTATATAAATCCATGGAATGCTATAAACAAGGCTTGAACCACTTGAAACTGATATCTAGCATGTCGTCCGCAACCATTTCTCTAGGCCTAATTTATCTGATAGAAGTTCCTTTGGAAAACATGTATGTGTAATATCCCTTGCTTGAATATGCTCCAAAAGAATCTATCACAGACCCCTCAGCTACAGTTTGTGAGCTCACACTAAAATGCAAGGAGTTTTCAGCCCAGAAGAGTGTTTCTATCACAGCTGCCCCGCCTGTTCTTACTCCTCACCTTAAAACTAGACTTGGTGGGTTGTCATACATGACATTTCACTGATGGTGCCCTCCACAAGTGAAAGATTTGGAGGATGGAGACAGCTTCTGCTAGAAATCTTTCTGAATCTTAAGTGTTAGTAAAATTGAGATGAAGAGCTACTGCTCAGAAACAAATCCCTTGGTGGTGTCTTCATAGAATCATAGAATCATAGAATGGCTAGGGTTGGAAGGGACCTGTAGAGGTCATCTAGTCCAACCCCCCTGCACACGCAGGGTCCCCTAGAGCATGTGGCACAGGGTGATGTCCAGGCGGGTTTTGAAGATCTCCAGAGAAGGAGACTCCACCACCTCTCTGGGCAGCCTGTTCCAGTGCTCTGGCACCCTCACCGTTAAGAAATTCTTCCTCAAGTTCCTGTGGAACTTTTGGTGCCTCAATTTTTGGCCATTTCCCCTAGTTCTATCACTAGCCACCACTGAGAAGAGGCCAGCCCCCTCCTCCTCACTCCCTTTCTTGAGATATTTATAGACATTGATCAGATCCCCTCTCAGCCTTCTCTTCTCCAGGCTGAAGAGGCCCAGCTCTCTCAGCCTTTCCTCATAGGGCAGATGTTCCAGGCCCCTAATCATCTTTGTGGCCCTGCGCTGGACTCTCTCTAGCAGCTCCACATCCCTCCTGCACTGGGGAGCCCAGAACTGCACACAGTACTCGAGGTGCGGCCTCACCAGGGCTGAGTAGAGAGGCAGAATCACCTCCCTCGACCTGCTGGAGACGCTCTGCTTAATGCACCCCAAGATCCCATTGGCCTTCTTGGCCACGAGGGCACACTGCTGCCTCATGGTCAACTTGTCGTCCACCATGACGCCCAGGTCCCTCTCTGCGGGGCTGCTCTCCAGGAGGTCGGTCCCCAGCCTGTAGGCATGTCTAGGGTTATTCCTCCCCAGGTGCAGGACCCTACACTTGCCCTTGTTGAACTTCATGAGGTTACTCGCCGCCCAGCTGTCCAGTCTGTCCAGGTCCCTCTGGATGGCAGCACAGCCCTCAGGGCTGTCAGCTATTCCTCCCAGCTTAGTATCATCATCAAACTTGCTGAGGGAGCACTCCATCCCTTCATCTAGGTCGTTAATGAATAAATTGAACAGGACCGGACCAAGGACTGACCCCTGGGGGACACCACTATCCACAGGCCTCCAGCTGGACTCGGCACCGCTGATTACTACTCTCTGGGCCCTGTCATTTAGCCAGTTCCTAATCCACCTCACTGTCCACTCATCTAACCCACTCTTCTGGAGCTTGCCCAGGAGGATGCCGTGAGGGACGGTGTCAAAAGCCTTACTGAAGTCCAGATAGATCACATCCACCGCTCTGCCCTCATCTATCCATCTAGTCACCCCATCATAGAAGGCTATCAGGTTAGTCAAGCATGACCTCCCCTTGGTGAACCCATGCTGGCTACTCCTGAGCACCTTCTTCTCCTTCATGTGCCTGGAAACAGCAGTCAGGATGACCTGCTCCATTACTTTCCCAGGGACAGAGGTCAGGCTCACCGGCCTGTAGTTGCCCGGCTCCTCCTTCTTGCCTTTTTTGAAGACCGGGGTGAGACCCGGGTCTTGATTTATGTCATCAGATTTAAGAGAAAATTAATCTGGACTGAATGATGAAAGGATACTCAAGGGAATGTTTGCAGTAGACAATACGTATAACAATAAACCTTTTATAAAGAATCTAGGTCTGATTTGGTTTATTTTTTGAGCCACACATGCTCAAAACTGCAATTTTGCAGGTCCATATTACAGTCCGCCATGGTGAGGTGCAATGTGATCAGAATCTCATACCAATTTATAGCAAAGCTGTTCTGTTAAAAAGAAATCCTTTTGAAACTTGAGGGCTGCATCTATTCACCTGATTCAGCAAATAGTGCTGACATTTGCATTGACATGAAGCATCAACTAGCACAAACAAATAGGTATATAAAAATACTAGCATGAGTTCAGATGAATGTATAATGGCTAAGATGTTAAATTTCTCAGAAAAACATAAACAGATGTATAAACAGACAAAGATAAGATCAGAAAGAAATAGAGAGTTAGGCTGGGAAGATTGGACAACATTCTGATCATTAAATCAAAGAATATATGAAATATGTTCCCCATAGATTTCCAGCTCCAAACTCCTACTTTTCTGATAGTACCAATTCAGTTTTGAATAGGTTTATGTGGTGTGTCAGCTGGGCACAGTGACCCTGGATTCAGACTCCTTTGGTCCTAGGGATGTACATTTTGAGACCCTCTCAGAGCTCCCTCTGCACTGTTCAACTAATCCCACTATGGAGCATCGACAGTCAGCATCACTTCCAGAGTTTACACCTCTCCCTTTTGTACAGGATAAGCCCCAAGCCAGAAATTGAGAATTTAGATTACAGGTTCCCAAGTGCTTTAAAAATACTATAGAGAAAAAGGAAGATAGCAATAGAGGGGAAAATAAGAAGATAAATTTGAAGTGGTGAATAAAGACAGGGATATGGCTCTGTCTAAGTGCTTAGATTGAGATGGATCGAATTGTTTAGCCTGTTAACCATTACCTACACGGTAATGGATATTCAGGTCTCTGAAAAGCCTATTTTATTAAATATCATCTGTCTGTATTTTCCATATGATTTTCTGTATTTATCTCTCAGCAATACTTTTGCCTTCTGCTTCCATCAAGCATCTGCAGCAATAAGTCCCTGTGATTAATAACTCCATTTACTGGCACCATGTTGAAGTCGAGGTGTTACCAAACATTGTAGCCAAATTAAAAAGCTTTCATCAGTATTACTTTCATTAGCCTTTAATTAGGTGGCTTTTGGAACCAGTTAGAATGCAATCTTTCCCAACATTATGCAAGGTCAGACACGGGACTTCAACATGGTCTCAATTAGAGAAATGACCTAAATGCTGAGTAGATTACAGTTCTCTAAAATACTCAAGGTTTGGTTACATGCATCTGATCTGAAGCTTATCTGTGGTCAAAAATAGCTAAGGGGGAACCAGTGGCTGTGTTTTATCATATTTTTTCCCTCAGAGAAACTGGAGAAAAAAAAACCAACAAAAAAAACCCAAAACTGAGGGTGCATTTCCTCATTCCCTCAGAGGGCTGTCTCAGTCCATTTGATTTCACCCTCAAAACATGGAAACTTCCATTTTTACAGGATTTTCATGGTATCAGTCCCGGATGAAATCTAAAGTCAAACAGTTGGTGTTCCAAATGAAATAACCCCACAATACACACATGTGCACTTACTACTGCATTGACTCAAGTGAAGTGAAATCAGGACCCCAGGGACTAGTCCTTCCCAGTCCACTAGATGCAAGTCAACACAGACCATTACCCACATAAACGCTTGTGTGACCAGCACGGATGGTCCAGTCCTTCTGCTCTTCACTCTCCAATCGGACCCAAGTTTCACTCATTAAACGTTCATACACCCTTGCTTTCTGAATTCACAATCGTAGTCACATTTGCAGATCCTTGAGTATTAGCATGGACTTTAAGTCCATCTAACGTGCATGGCTGGATCTTAGCTCAGACCTGGGTCTTTCCAGGTGATTTTCAAGTCTCTCTGATGACTTGGTCCCTCACCAGCAATTCAGCAGCTGGTCCAGCTTCGACTTTGTTAATGTCTCACAGTACCCCAGTCACTGTCACCCCAATAGCCAGCTCTAAGACCCTGGTTTCTCCAGTATCCTACCCCTAGGCCTATGGACTCTCAGTTAACAGGCTTATATGCCCCCTTGCACATATATATACTCACACAGAAAACTAATCAAGAATAAACTTGGAAAGTCAGTTGCACATATTACAGTGATCAGGCACAGTGATCAGAGAGATACCGAAAAGTAAAAATAATTTTTAAAAAGTTGGTGAATCCTGAACAATAAAACTACATGAAATATCTGGATGCAATATCCAGAGGAAAAAAAAAATGAGGAAGAATAGGTTTGCTTCCTAAAAGATTATATTCTTTTATATAACATTTATAAGGGATTTTTCTTTCTGTTGCCCCATTCTGCTGCTAGCTGTAAGGCCAGTTTTTAGCTTATCAGGAGGCAAAATGCAAACTCATTGCTAAAAGGAGATGTTAGCTTTGTATTGCCTTTACCTCACTGAGCAAGACTAAAACATAAAAATATTGCATTCCTCCTTCTCAAAAAATAATAAAAAAAATGCTGTTTGATTTCTCACAAACAGAAAGTTAAACATTTTACTGAGAATACATTTATCCCTCACCCCAGGCTGCACAGGCAGTGAGTCAAAGTGTTTGCAAACAGTATGATTTCACACTGATGGGATGCATGTGCTGCAAACGCACTGACATCTCTTGCTCTTTATTTCCTTAACACTTCTTACCCTGCATTCACCTACTTCAGCCCTGCTTGAAGTGATCACAAGGCCAACTTGTCCAGAACTTGTGTTCTGGAGATTTGAAAGGGGAGTGGAGGCTGTTCATTATCAGAATAGCACTGGGCGATGCAGGCCCAGGTTTACTGCAAGAAGAAAAATACACAGTTTAGATCATCAGCTTGCGGTGCCTCATCTCAGAGCTTGAATTGGGATGAATAAAATCACTTTGAAGTGGACAACAATCAAAAGGGTTTTGTGTGAAGTAGGAGAGCACGCTGGATAAGCTCTTCCACCTGCACTGCTACGGGAGCAGCAAGCTCTGGCAGATGGAGCAGACCTGACTCTCAGACACCATCAGAGCTGTTTTCAGAGCAAGCAATGGTTTTCAGACTAAATTTGGAGACCACTATAGTGGCCCTTTCCTCCAAAAGTTTAGTCCAGCTCCTCATTTTCTGAAAATCATTGGCTCACTGCTCATCTCCAGGCCCATCTTCTGCCCTGGGAGATGTTTTCTCTATCCCAGTATGGGCAATTTCCACTTCTCTTCCAAATCTCAGCAGATAACATGCCACAACTTCCCTTCAGGCATCGGTATGATGCTCACAACCAAGTCTACCTTCACTCTAACAGGGCTTAAAATGTAATCCATGGATCATCGGGCTACATGTAGACCAGTCAATGTAACACCAAGCATTTACACATCAAGAAAAATTCATTCTGGTCAACTCACTTCCTCATCATCATCTCCCCTGCTCCCAAAGCAAAATTATAAGCAAGATGCATTGAAATCAATGTCACGGCAGCTCCTCATCATTCATTTCCCAGCACCTACTCAGAAGACTGTCACTTTTGTCCCATAAATTTTTCCAGGGAAGAGATAATGCTCCAGGTTCTTTTCCTTTTCAGTCAGTGAGGTCACCAAGAGCTACCCAATTTATAATCAATATTTCATCTGCCATTGCTTTTGTTTACTGACCTTGAAACTATTTCACATTAATTCATCAGGCAGGCGTGTCCTTTGCTACTTTGCCATTTGCCTATTGTTAATAAGGGAAACACGTGAGAAGTATTTTTAAAGATTCTGTCCCCTTTCATACATTCCTGGATAATAATTTTGTTACAGGGCTCCCTCTTTCATCTGCGTTATCTGTTTTCCATGGACCAAAGCCTTTCATCAAAGCAGATAATTCTATTTGCCAAGAGATGCTTTTGTGCAAAACCTGATGCCTAATTTATGAGATAAGCTGGACTGACAACAAAATGACCTTCTCCCTCTATCTGGTTATTAAATTGTTTGTGATCTAATAAAACGCTAGTAATACACTCCATTTCAGTGGGTTTTTAATTTCCTACCTGACATTTAGATTAAAAAGAGTATGGATCCAGGGAACAAATTTGTCACAATCTGAGATGGACTTTAGCTCAAAAGCTGAGCTCTGCCACCCCCCCAAACACCTTGGAAGAGGGAAGAGCAATTTGCAGCCTGTACATTTGGCTCTGGGAAGTAGAAGCTCCTGGAGTAGAAAGTCAATGAGACAAGATCTTCCTTCTCCACAATGGCATCACTCACAGTCAGCTGGATGTTTATGTATGACTGATTCCTTTTTGTTCTGCCATTCCCTGCATCCTTTAGATGTATTGTCACTGTATTTCCAGGTCTCTTTGGTTACTTCCATCCAATCACACAAAGCTGGGCCTCTTCAGCCTGGAGAAGAGAAGACTGAGAGGGGACCTGATCAATGTATATAAATATCTCAAGAAAGGGAGTGAGGAGGAGGGGGCTGGCCTCTTCTCAGTGGTGGCCAGTGATAGAACTAGAGGAAACGGCCACAAATTGAGGCACCAAAAGTTCCACAGGAACTTGAGRAAGAAHTTCTTAHCRGYGAGGGTGACAGAGCCCTGGAACAGGCTGCCCAGAGAGGTGGTGGAGTCTCCTTCTCTGGAGATCTTCAAAACCTGCCTGGACATCACCCTGTGCCACATGCTCTAGGGGACCCTGCGTGTGCAGGGGGGTTGGACTAGATGACCTCTAGAGGTCCCTTCCAACCCTAGGCATTCTATGATCCTATGAAATGCTCAAGTTTCTGCTTAAATTCAGAATCAACTACCTTCCTTGATCACTGTTAACCAGACCAAATGAGCTCAGGAGGGGAATTATCCTATGGTTGTCTCAGGTATGTGGTTAGTTCAGATGACGGAGGTGTCAGCAAGGAGAAAGCTAGTTCGAGATCAGATGAAACCAAGCCATGTAGATGTTTACAGGATAAACCAGACACACACATAGATAGGTCATGGCTTTGCTCATGTGTGTGTGTTTACATCCAGCTTTTTAAACAACTGGAACAGCACTAGGAAAGAATGAAACACTGATATTTGTTATCTGCCTGGATGCAAAATACTAAAGCTTATGAGAACACAGACTTTTACTGTAGCAGTGCAGATATCTCAGCAGATTTTACCTGCTTTAAATCCTGTTGTTTTTTCCTTTTTCCTTCATTTCATCTGACTGGCTGTGGTATTCTGCCAGCTCAGTTTTTTCAGTGCAAAACTGCTTTTGGTAAATCTTGTGGTCTTCATCTCCCTCACAGCCTGCAAGGTATTAGTTATGTATACACTGAATCACAGAAAAAAGTGCTCTGCTCTGAAGAAAGTCTGCAGCCAAGACCCTCTAGCAAGCACCCACTCAAAATTTCCAGTTTAACAATTAGAGTATGGATGGACTTAAAAGAAAGGAAAAGGTGAGTTTTCAGTCTGTACAATGTCAACTTTATATGATAAAAAATGATATGAACGGTTTGAATTTCTACCATCTTCAAGTACTCCTTGTCTGGGAGCAACAAAAGGGAGGACAAAAAGCTCAAGTGACAGAACATGCATATTCCTTCTCCAGTGCAAAATCTCACCACTTACCTTAAGTGAGAGATTTTAAAATAAGCCATTAAATTTTTACTTATGTGGCTAAAAAAGACCCAAACTCCATTTTACTAACTCTGTGATCACAATGGATCTTTTTATGTAAAGAAGTCCACTGAACACAAAATGACAGATCTTTAGTTGCCTTAGTTGAGCTTCCAAAGATCATGATTGACTTTCTTGATCCTGTAAAGCAGCATCTCTTCACTTTAGAAAACCCCTCTTGATTGATCAAACTTTGCACTAAGTGATCTTGTTTCAGCACTGTCTCGGCTCCCACATGAGAAGAAATTCTGTCTTTGATTACAAGCAAGGTGACAACATCATTGGACTCCTTCCAAGGCAAAATCTGTCTTATAACTCCTGAAGGACCTTTTCTTAACTCAGTTATCAAGAATTCAGGAATCTTAACATCCACCTTTTTTTTTTTTTTTTCTGAAATTAACGGTAGCACAGAACTTTTTCTGTAAGAAAACAATGGCTAAAACACCAGACGTAGAAAAACAAGCAAAAAGAATGAAAGAAGCAGCATACTGTCAGTTCTTGTAGCCCTGCAAGTTTTCTCAGTTTGCCCATCACACAGTTATTTTTAGAATGTCATATCTAGCAATTGAATAATCTTTGCAGTAAAAAATTAATTACATCCATAAATACTCCTTTTAAACAGAATAAACCTAGAGATACTTGGTGAAGTTCCCTAACATAGGCCTCAGATCTTAGTTTTAGGCACTTGAAAGTGGCTGTGATTTTATCTTTGTAAAGTTTCCTCACCTTTGTTTAACATTCTAGTGAACACATGTTATCCACATTTGATCTTCTTCCCCAAAACACAGTTAATTACTCCTACCAGAGAAGCAAATCTCCAAATTTTGGAGTGTTTATCTGAATCCTATGCCCACTAAATTTCTCCCATAACTTATTCAGAGAAGAAACTACCACTGTTTCCCCTTTGAGCTCACAGCAATACACATTTTCATATGTACTGCTGCACTAAATAGGACATATCTCTGTATCATTATGCTTTTCTGTATAATAGCAAGATTTTGGCAGTATTTCAGTAAAAGCAAAAATGAGCTCCCTGCTCATTTCAACTCACTGAACAAGTATTTTCTCTAGGAAAATCCGTATTTTCCTGTAGAAGTAAAGTTACAGGATGCACAAAACTGATTTCAAAGATTGTTTTATCATGAAATATTAGTTGCCATGAGTGGAGCTTTCCAGATGGAAACACTGCAGCTTAGATCTCTAATGTACACTGATTCAAAAGATGTGAGACATTATAGCAGTCTGAGCTTCTTACGAAAGAGTAAAAATGCAGTATTTTAGCAAATGATGAGGAAAATTAAGTGGGAAAAACTGAGAGGGAAGAGGCCTCACTAACACAAAAATACCATAATATATCTCAATAGCTATAGAAACTTGGCCCGGTGAAACCTTAAATTTCTCTAAATCCCCCCGCCTTCACTCAGGCACCTATCTTGTATCACTCAATTTGATATGCGGTGCTTTCTAGCAGTATAAGAATAAAAAACAAAAGGAAAAGAAAAAGTTGGGAATCATATAACAAAGATACTATATGGGAGAAAAGGAAAAAAACAGAGCAGCTGTATCCAACTTTGCAAAGTTTATGAATCCCTAATTTTGGGGGGAGACACACAAAGACATAGCTCAGCTGACAGCTATTTGAGTTTCACTTCTTATTACAAGATTCTTCCATGTGGAGATCAGGAGAGGAGAAGGAATTATTTTATTTTACTTTTTTTTAAGGTACATCTTCATCCTATCTTGTATGAAAGTTTGATCAGGGTCTTTTTATCTTCTAATAACCTTGCTCCCTTTTTTCGGTTCTTTGTTTTATCTGATTGTTGTACCTTCATGTGCTGGCTTTGCTTTGCACCAGGCCTCATTCCCTACAGACTGCTATGAGAAAGTCTAATTTAGCCCAATTTATTCTGTTTTGTTATTTGTTGGACACTTCTGATACATTTTTTCCCCCTCACTTTGTGTGATCAGAATTAGCTTCTTTCAAAATAATAATATTCTATATATAGCAGAGAGCAGTGGGACTAGGTTTTGGGGGGAGGGAGGTTTATTGGTATCATCATCAGATGTAATTCCCAACCATACATTGAGAAGTAGTGCACAGAGGATGATGGGGAGGTATCATATATGATGAGACCAAAGGTAAAACTGTCCCAGGAAGTCTGCATGCCTAGGGGCATGAGGAGCAGGATATTTTTGAATTATTCATTTCCTTCAAAGTCACACAAGCTTTTGACCAGCCACATTCAGCAACTCAGAGAAACACCCTGTTTTTGCAAAATACTAAATAATCTCTTGTTTCTTTTTTTTTATTTTAGACATCCAGAAAGAGAGTTATTTTATAGATACCATGTATGCATAGGCACAGCTGGCGTTAGAGATATAGACAACTTTTGGTAAAATGGATCCATTAAGACACATTTTAGAGACATTGATTTTTCTGATCATCAGATGCAGACACAGAAGATTGATCTCCAGGCTTATGCTCACAAACAAGCACTGTCCTCCTCTCCCCATGACCTTACCTGTAGTGTCAATATAGTCATTCTAGAGAAATACCTATGTTTTGATGATACTTGGACATCCTGGCTTTCACCAAGATGGCAGAACTAGAGACAGATGAGTGAAAGGGTAACAACTGCAGCTAGAATCACAGAATCACAGAAACTTCAGGGTTGGAAGTGACCTCTAGATATCATCCAGTCCAACCCCCCTGCTCCAGCAGGGACCCCTAGAGCACATAGAACAGGGTGGCATCCAGGCAGGTTTTGAAGATCTCCAGAGGAGACTCCATAACCTTTCTGGGCAGGGGTAGAAAAGCAGTAAGATGCTAATGAAAGAAGACTGCTGATCAGCTCCTTGAAGAGTGCTTTATTTCTTTTTTTTTTTTTCAGATACAAGCCTCAGTGAAAGGAGAGGATGTATGGCACAAAGGAGCCAGGCAAGTGCTGATGTGCTGGCTCTGCATCTTTTATCCATGGTAAAGTATGTATTTCTGGTGAGAAGAATACTTTAACCTTCTAAATTATAAAGCATAAACATAGCTTAGTGCATTTTTATTGCTTCCTCACCTAAGCTTTCAGTGACACTCTGAGAGTGCTGAGGAAGCTCCCACAAGAATGATGGAAGTAAAAGAATGAATGTAAGGTTCATATAATGCCAACACCTGCTCTGATACTGCAATAGAAATCAGAGATCGAGGCAACCTAAGAGATTATGCAGTCGATATCTGTAGCTTTATTGCCAGAAGGTTATCATATCCATTCTGGCTTAAAAGTTATCAGCCAATGGTCACGTTTCTCTCCCTTTCCATGGTCAATTATTCCATGTAAGAATAATGAGGGTCCTCACTTTTATTACTATGTGATTCATCTCACGTAAGTTTAGGTCTCTGTATTTGTAATATACAATCCGCTGCTGAGCTTGTCACCTTTGACTTCCTTTCATAGCAAATGGACAGAAATAGGTGTTTTTAGGGCTTCATTCATGTGGCCTATGACCTATGTTTGACTTTAGGAATACATGAATTATATCTGCAGCTCCAGGAATTATATTAATTATCCTTCCACTCACCATCAGGGGTACTCACGTTAATGGGGATGTCAATGTTTGATAATTTGAAGGACACACTTTTTTAACTGAATATGTCCTTTATTCTTTTCATTATTTCATTATGACCCCGAATCCAGACCAGAGAGCAGAGACTGTAGGATCTGCAGGAACAGAAGGGAGTGAGGGGTCACCTTCTTCTTGATGGCATGAGCCACATCCTACAACAGTCTGGGTATTTTTCTCCTTACAAGCCTACATTATTGAAAGGCCAAGAGCAATGTTTTGTTTTGTTTTGTTTTTTATTTTTGTAGCTTGGTCTTTTGAAATATTTAAATACACTCAGTTCACTTTGTTGCAGTGCTTTGTGGATGTGGCATTGGGAAGCATGGATTTTTGGGGATTCAACATTTAGGGCATGCGTTCCTTTGAGTAAAGGACACAGGGCACCTTCTTAAACAACACAGCTGAAGTGTGAACAAGCTTCAACTGCCATTTCAGCCCTTAAACAAACAGATTTTACCCTAGGCATCTACTGGACAGAATTGTCCAAGTTGATTGTTCATGATTGCCAGCTATCACACTTTTTCTACTAATAGTTATTTTACCAGTGATCATTTCCCTGCTCATATCACGTCCTCAACCTCTCAGGTTTCACCAGGTGATCTCTCCCCATCATTCTTCAAGCCTATGTACACTGCCCTACAAGCCAAGTGACAGATTCCTTCAAGGTCATCCTATTTGTTGGACTTTTTGAAGTCTGTGAGGAAAATAGTACTATTTCCACAGGAAATTTATTCTGATGTCAGAGAGTGCACAGGGAATTTATCCTTTTGTCAGTTTTATTCATTTCAGTCATTAAAGCGTAAGTGGTTTTCACAGGGTTATGGCATGTTTGGCAGTTTGGTGTGCAGTAAAATATCATTTCTTTACACTCTAATTCCTTAAACACTTCAAATTTATTTGTGCGTGTGTGTGCGCGTGTGTGTGCACATTATTCCAGTTCTGGGTGCACATACACAAAGCCTGTGCTTCCCTGGCTTAATGAGCTCTTCCCCAAACATTGATTCCCTCCATGTTGCCTTTTATGCTTTAGTCTGCAAAAAAAAAATTTTTTTTTAATTTAAAATTAATGTAATGCTTCTTAAAAGGCCTAGGATTGATGGCCCAGAAGGGAAAATGCTGCTGTTTATCCACAGAAAAAGTATTCTGCCAGAAGCTGCAACACAGTCTAATCTGGAAGAAACAACTGCAGAACAGGTGGAAACATTTGGATTTAAGATCTGTTGCTGTTCAGCCATTTAGTCCACTAAAGCTTCTGACAAGATGATTCATTACTAAGAATCTTAAGTGTTACTAATTAATGGTAATGATTATGATTTAGTTTCCAATGACTAAGAAACTAGGCCTGTGGTTTCCTCATCCTCGTTTCTTTCCCATCCTTTTATGCTTGGGAGTATTTCCATGTGTTTCGCAGTAATGGAAATGAAAGCTTGTCTACCTAAATCCTATCCATCAGAGCATGACAACCTCCTCGCTCAGCAGCTGTAATGCCCTACACTTGTCATAATGCTCTACTCTTGCCATCATCTGCTGCTGAAGACCTCTGATAAAAAACTGAGAGTGTTTTGTTCAGGATGAGATCTTCATATTGGGCAAAATTAATTATGTCAAAATATATGAATATAGTTATGGACCAATGGTCCAGGTATACAGTATATTCTCTCCAGCAAAACACAAGAATGGCTGTTTTAATAAGATATATAGTAAACAATCAAACAACAGAGTTATTCTTCCTCCCGCCTTCTGGCAATTGGAGATAAGGACTCCTTAGTTGGAGGTTTCACGGAATTTACAGTGTTTACAATCAGCAATAGACCTATAGAGCTATTTACTAAGAATTTCCCCACTGCTTTTTAAGGTTCTTTTAGGCCTTCATAGTATTCTGGGGTAGGAGATTCATAAATTACTTATGTGCTGTCTAATAAATCACTTTTTTTTTTCTTGTCTTAAAACACAACCTGTTTGTTTCACAGGTCACCCCCTAATTCTTATATTGTGTGAGACAGTGAGTAATTATTTCCTGTTCACATTCTTTCCACCATTCATAAGATTATAGATCTCTGTCACGTCTGCTATTAATCATATTTTCCAGAAATCTATATTCAAGCAGGAAAACAAGAGTCTTGCTAAACTCATTCAGACTTTTCCATGTGAAAGGCTAAGCTGAGGAGCTCCATCTCCATATTTCTGGGATAGAATGATGCTCAAACATCATGTGCTGCTTGGCAGCATGCACACTACAAGCAAGGGTTGCGATGGTGATTCATTGGCTCCCATGGTAGGAGAGGAGCACACTGGATATCCACCCCTTCAGTGTTGAAATTCATCCCATAATGCAGATAAGCCTCTATTTAGGCTACATTCAGAGCAGATGAGATGCAAGCAGAGCCATCAAGCCTCAAAGAGTTATAAATGAGATGATTGAACTCTTGTACTCAGTCTGTATGTTTAAAATGTTCCAATCACTGCTAAGAGTCATCAAACACTGCTAATGAAAAATAGTGCAGCCAAATTCATATTTCTATACTTTATGATATTTCAGGTATTTTTTAAATTACTTTTTTTTTTTCCCCCAAATATAGGGACAAATATAGATGGGGGAACTTTTCCCTAAATTTTGGGGGGAAGAGTTGTTTTTTTATAATGCAAATCAGTTCTTCTCTTGCATAGTGAATTAAAGTCTAACATCGACCTTTGCTTCTTTGTGATAAAACTTGCTAACTAGGATCTTAATGTTGCTGTTTCTAAATTCAAAGGTAAGCACTTACAGATTTAAGAAGATAGATGTATTTACAGTGCAGACAATCAGAGTGAATAGCATGTTTACGTCTAATGATCGGTCTACTATAGAAAAAGGGCCTATTATTTCCATGAGCAAAGCAACTTGCTTAGTGGTATGGCAGCGACTGAGTGTGAAAGCATTCAGGTTCAAAACCTGATGAAGATGCAAATCTGAGACCTGACAGCAGTTGCTGTTGCCTGAAAAAAATAAATGGAGGTCAGCTGGAGTATTTTTTGAAAACAGTTTCACAAATTTAAAGTAGTAGGAAATTAGTTTTCTCTCTTGTGAAATGAATGGCTTCCTATGGCTTTCCCCTCCTGGCTGAAATGTCAATCCAAGTCCCTGAGATGAGAGAACACATACTCAAGGTCTATAAAGAGAGAGGAAAAAATCATATACAAGATATCACAGTATATTAAAGGACTAGAAGGAAATATTTGCAATATCCTGTAGAGAATATCAGAAGGCAACATCAGAATGTGCAACTCAGGCTGAAAAGCCACATGCAATAGGCTGGCATAATATCTTCTTGCAGATAATACTCCTTTATATCCCAGAGCTAGAGAACAAATGAAATGAATGCAGAAACGGAGACTATGCTTTTAAATGTTTGCCTCTTGGAACTCCTAATTCATATTATAATGACTTCAAAATCACAGACCACCCAAAAGAGAACATGGACAAGAACATACATTGAAGTTTTATTTATTTTCTTGCTTTCTGATTGTGATGAATTTTAATTCAGATTTGAAAATAAATTAAAGAGGGATAAGGTGATAAAAAGGTGATAAAGTGGTGATAAAGGTGGTGGAGTAGCTCATCCTAGAGTCCATCTCTATGCATATCAAGGAAAAGAAGGCGAACAGGACAAGTCAATGTGTATTCACCAAGAGGAAGTCATATTTGACGAACCTGATAGCCTTCTATGACGGGATGACTGCCTAGATGGATGATGGGAAGGGCGTGGATGTTGTCTACCTTGACTTCATCAAGGCTTTTGACACAGTCTCCCATAACATCCTCATAATAAAGCTCTGGAAGTGTGGATTGGACGTATGGACAGTGAGGTGGATCGAGGGCTGGCTGGATGGCAGAGCTCAGAGGCTGGTGATAAACGGGCCTGAGTCTAGTTGGAGGCCTGTGGACAGTGGGTCACGGAGGTCCTTGCTGGGCCCAGTGCTGTTCAACTTGTTCATCAATGATTTGGTCAAGGGCACAGAGGGCACCCTGAGCAAGTTTGTGGACAATACCAAACTGGGTGGAGTGGCTGACACTCCAGGGGTCTGTGCTGCCATCCAGAGGGACTTGGACAGGTTGGAGAGCTTGTCAGAAAGGAACTTCATGAGGTTCAACGAGGACAAGTGCAGGGTCCTGCATATTTAGCATAATGATCCACACCATCCTACTGATTTGTCTGCAATCCAGAATTTCCAGAATATATCTTGCGGTATAGAAATGCTTATGGATTGTTAATAAGATTGAAAGAGACTTTTTCAATGATGCTCTGGTTTTGCAAGAAAACTTATCACATGAACAATGGCACCGATTTCCTGTTAAATTGTAAAAGAGGCTGAGATGAGGGTGTGTAATCCCTATATTGGCCAGGAAAGGCTCAAAGAGATGCCAGGGCCTGGGCCTTGCCTGCTTCCACTGCACCTTCTACAGGTTTGGTTGTAGGAGACCAAGGTTGTAGGTTGCTCAGTTCCACTGGCAATTGCTGGGATGGAGAGCAATGCCCCCAATCTTTTATTCCCTAAAAAGGGTGTGATTAAGCACATTACCACACTATAGACCTGTTTCACTCACCATCTGGGCCATTAAACTTCAGGATCAACTCTGCCAACCCAGTGTAGCCAATTCCACGAATCTTTTTCCTTTTTTTGGCACCTTGTTTTCTCCTGAGTTTTGTAACAGCTTTTGCCCTGTTGACAGAAAGCATAGGGGTGCAGGGGTCAGCTTGACCAAATGTGATTTTGATTCAGCTCTTTTTCTCTGCAAGTAGGTAAATGAGATGTTACTGTATGTAAAAGCCTTGGTAAAAAGAATTAAACCTGACGGGAACTGTTTTGGTTGCTACCAGCACAGTAGTTATTGAGATGTTCAGTTGTGCTGAGTGACAAAAGTGCTTAGTGGCTCCCTGCCTGAAGAGAGTTACAGTTAAATAAAATCTTTAGGCCTTTTGTGCCAAACAAGGCACAAAAAAAGGCTGAAAAAGGAGCTTCATAATGTGCTGTGGTGAACACTGAAAGGAAAGGGTCTCATGGTCCTGAAACTTGGTGGGCTTTTCATCAAGATTTACAGAACAAGTCTGTCTCTTATATTCTCCCAGCGTCAGCATAATCTATAAAATCCCTCCTTTGGCTCAGCCGAGGCTGTTCTCTGCAATGCAATTTTTCCCATTCTTCTAGTATATCGCGCCATTTCAAGATTCAGAAACTCCTTTTGTTCATTAGCCTGTAAATGGGCAGAAAATCCAAAGGAGAGGTCCCTGTGGAAAAACATTCTGCAGATGTGGGGAGAATTTAGCCAACAGATCGTCATGATAATGATTTTAGATCATCACGCAAACAAAAGCACAATTAAGGAATGGAAACATCCGAATTATTTGCTGCTGATGAAAGGAAGAAAATTGGATTCATGTTGTCCAACTTTGAATATGGGAAAATGACGTTGCTTTCCTTTCTCTGGGCCACCAAACTTGGCTGTTTTCATTAGTCCTTTCATTCCTTCCATTGTTCGTTCAAGAAGCTGCAAATTGTCTATTTTCATCAGTTACTGTAATTAACTGCAGCACAGTGTTATACTCATGATAACAAAAGACTGCAACTGTACAAAGTCATTCAGCTGTCTCGAGGGGTTTCAGAATGGCATCAAAATATATGAAAATTTCCTCTAGAAGAGTTAGCTGAAGAGACAAGGTAGCAGGGTTATCCTCTGAAGAAATCCTCATGTAAGATATAAAAATAGGAGAGCTATTCCCTGGGAATTTTGGATTGGCTATTGTGGTTTTGAAAAAAAAAAAAAATTGCAGAGCTCCTGATCTGTGATTGGATGAAGAAGAAATATGTCTGGGTCCAAATTCTGTGTGTAATCTATTAGAATCTATTAAAGACAACGAGCAAACAAACAAACAAGCAAGCAAAAACAGAAATAGCATCCCAGTTCTGTTTCCCAGAAATATGAGGCTCATAGCTGCTTCTAGCATTACCTGTAAAAAGCCAGTTCTAAAAATACAGTGAAGCTGTTTATTTTCTACTGTCAGGGGACAGGACTCACAATATTTTTTTCCTGAAGACCAATGTAAAAATAATAACATAGTTGCTAAAGAGAAAGGGAAAAAAAAAAAGTATAATCTCAAATTTAAACAACATCAAAAGGAAACTGGAAGTACATCTGAGGAAAGAAACCATAGCAGTAAGTTTAGCCTTGGATACCTTTGTAGTCAATGAAGAGACTTAGCTTCCTCAGAGGGTGGTTCCAAGGAGAAGGGTAATTTGTGTGTTATAACTGTCTACAGAAGTGTGTGTTTCCCTAAGGATTATATAGATGATTAAGCCCAACCTATCGTTCAAAGCAGGGGGCCTTATGTGGTTGTCCAAGACTTTATCCCATCTGGTCTTGGAAACTTCTTTGAGTGGAGAGACTGCTCAACCTCTCTGGACAGCATCTTCATTGAACTTCTAAATCATTCCTAAGCTTTTAAAAGTTCTCTCTGTTCACTTGTGGGTTGCTTTACTTACCAGACTGATATTTTCAAAGATGTTAGAAAAGATCCCTAAGGAAAAGTATTCATTACTCATCTGAGATCAATAAACCATCTGGGACAAAATATCTCCTGCAGAGGGCAGAAAGTGTATTTTTTCCTTTGTCAGTGCTACCCAATTGCTCAGTCCACTCCAAGTGAAGTCCACCTGTCTCTAAATTTATAGCTCATGACCAGAGTTTGAAATGACAAATAAAAGATGCCTCGGTGTGGGCTCTTCTTCTCTTCCAGTACCAAACACTTCCTGATGTAAGATTCATGGATACACCCCTATATTTTCTGAATGTCAAAGAACTTACAGCATTTGGAAGAGGAGGTTCTGGAGGTTCTCTTCCTGCAGTTCTGATGCCACTGACTGCCTGGTTTTTGCATCTCAAATTGGAAGATAACTTTTGCATCCATGGAGTACAGGGTGAATGTGCTGTATCAGTGTGGTGGGAGCCAGATCCAGAAACATGAGGATTGTTTTCTAAGTCGTCTCAAATTATGTGAAAAAATTAAGGGATGCTCAGGGGAAAAGAAGCTACACATATGAATTTTCTTAACCTCTTTGGAAACTTAGGAGAGCTCCTGAAGTACAAATGTGGAGTCCATCAAAGACATCTAAAACACTCCAAAAAACATTTGGAGAGCCACGTGAAGACACAGTTGCAAGATGAGAAAGGATCAAGATTTCAAGAACAGAAAAAATGAAAGAATACAACCTGGAAAACATAAATGAAATAGTCATTCATTCCTTCCTTGTACATTTCTTACATTTCTCTTTTTTTTTTTTTTTTGGTATATTGCTGTAATGAAAATGATCTTCTAAGAAGTCATTATATTGATTCCCTGTTACATTAACCCATGCTTAAAATCAAAGGTCCTGCCAAGTGAAACGATAGAAATGAAAGATTTGCTTTTCCACTGTTTCAGTATTCCAATGTAAGGTACTCCAGTTCAAGTATCTTTGCTAACATCAAAATTTCCTCTGGGATTTAGTATTATTAATTCTCACATCCTCTTTTATCTAGTTTACTGTTCTCCACCAAACTTATTCGCAGCATTTTTGGTATTTTCTAGGGCATACACACATGAGAAAAATATCACAGCACAAGCAAAACTTGTGGTGCTTAAACAACATGCACTTCACCTAAGTGAGGAAACATATTCAAATTCTTGCCCTGCTAATTCAAGACTTTCTCTCCATGAGATTCAGGCCATTATAGCAGAATGTCTGACATGGATTTATCTTAATCTACCACGATGCACCTCTACATACGGCCTATAAAGATCATGTCTCTCCGGAAAAGAAGCAATCTTTGCAAATTCAAACCCAACAAAGATCTATTTTCTGAGTTAAGAGGATAACATCGGTTATTACCTTTCTCTTGATAATATCCTCCCTAAATTTTCCTTTGTGGATCCATTTGCTCTTTTTGATGGCATTTCTTAAGTAATCTTTATGCACTTTATGCACTTGGCTCCAAGTCCATGTTTAAACAGTGTGCCTTCTTTTCTATAGCTATGTCTCTTTCTCTCTGGTCATTGCAAGTTTTCTGAGGTGCTTGCTGAACTCTCAAGCAGGAGTTTCCTAAGTATATTTGGATATCAACATCAGGCAACTTAGTAGTACAACTGTTTGAAAACTCTGTGATGGACATTTTCAGCCTTTACAGTTCACTGCAGGATTTGTTTATTTTTGTTTTGTAATTACTTTTCATTTTGCATGTGTGCCTGAATGTTGCACTGCATGACACACAAGGATGTAACTGACGATGATAATGAAGATCCTGATGCCATTGCCATCTTGCAGAGAATTTTCAACAGGTGAGAAGTAGCATATGCACCCAGTGTTTGACCTTGTTCAGAAAAGGAAACTGGGATTGAAACGGCATGAACTGTCCTTGTTCTATCTTTGTGCTTGGCTTTCCCTCGTGCCCTCTTCATCACTGCATCTTTGGGACTGGCGTAATTCTCCCTGTCCTTCTCCACACATCAGCCATCAAATGGAATAGGCTGCACACACTTTGCTTGTGTAGTGTCTATCCTTGGGTTTTCCTTATTACTAACCACTGCACCCTTACTTATCTGTGTTTTTTTCTTGGGCATAAACATAAAACATTGGTAGTGTTTTCTGTGGGAGACCGCAGGCATCGACAGACAAGCTCTTCCAGGGCTTCCTGCAATGGCATGGCACTGCATCTTCACCCATAGCAGAGTTTACAGCTAGGAACATGTTTGCATCATAGCCCTTATGTCCAAAATCTGCCCTTCTTTCTGCAGCATTTTCTGGGCAGAAAGCGAAGCAAAAAGAGTGTTAGATTTCATGCTGAAGCAGCTAAGATGTGGACACGGACATCCATCCTACTTGCTCTGCTGTGGAGGCAACAGCTTCCGTCACGGGATGATGAGTGACAGAGGTGACTTCTTAAAGCAATGCAGCAAGATTTTCCTGAGCTGTTCTGTCAGTTCCCTCCAGCTCTGAGCAGGGAGTGTTTTGGCAGGCAATTGCCCTGTGTATCCATGCCTTCTCTCTCCATCCTTCTCAGATGCACATAAACCTATGTGTCTGTGCATAACCACAGGAATGACTAAGCAGATAGATGTAGATGCAACAGTCCCTAAACTGTGTTTTTATTTTGGAATCGCAACAGTCAGCATCATGGAAATTATGCATTGATCAAAATTATTGTGCAATTAAGGCGCAATAATGAGCATCCAATACTGCAGCTAATGCAAATAGAGCATAATATCACTTATAGCTATGCTGCCGGATGATTAGGCAGGGTGCTGGAACATAAGGGTAAGTATTGCTCCTGTGATCATTTAACACTTTCCAAAACTGCGACCAATTAAACATAGTTAGGAGCAAATACGAAAGTTGGACACAGAAATTTCACTAGCGTTCATGGCAATTGTCCATAAAAGTGACACTTCTGAGTGACAGGTAGTGAAATCCAGGTATGTCATCAGTTCTGATCCAGCCCTAGCTTGGAAGCGTCTGGTGAAATCTGGGTGGTGGTTGTTATATCTTGTTGTACAGCACAGTTCTTCGTACATGCATCGGCACGTGTTGTGTGACACCAAATACCTCTCTGTGTCAATAACCTCAGTGAGGATATTGTTGCTAATTTTCTGAAATGTATAGAGGTCTGAATACAACTGCATTTAGTTACATGGTAATTTAATTCGAAGAGAATGAGCTGCCTCCGTGCTCTGAATTAGAGTCAAATTTGTTTTATATAAGAATACTCTGATGGTTACTCTGCTGGGGATAAGGGGGATGCTCTGTATCTTCTTAGGGATTTCTGCCAAGCATTTAGCTACCACTGGGGAAAAAGGAATGTGACAAGAAAAAAATAAATGCAAATTCTTTATGACAAAGCAATATATAGGAGATCAAGACATCTTATATATTCATTATCACCAACTCAGACAATCAAAATCATATTATGTCAAAATCTGAGAGACTAAAGCAATGATAACATTATTGTAGTTGAGAGTTCTTGGTGGTCTACTGCATTTTGTGCCCTAATTCTGTTTGGGAAAAGGATTTATCTTTTTTTTTTTTAAAGAAAATTTGGAAGAAGAAAGGGAGTTCAATTCCAGACAAATTAAGAGGATACTGAAGATAGCAGTTAGAGTTCATGCCCTGAGGGAGCAGAGAGA
The DNA here is from genome assembly GCA_003342815.1 of Eudromia elegans. Classification (NCBI taxonomy): domain Eukaryota; kingdom Metazoa; phylum Chordata; class Aves; order Tinamiformes; family Tinamidae; genus Eudromia; species Eudromia elegans. The sequence continues at coordinate 1,058,578 of PTEX01000085.1, read as the reverse complement.
ACAGTTTCAGTCTTTTCCATTGGCCAGGATGTCTTGGTTGTTGGAGACAGTGACAATCATTTTGTACTATAACATTCACTTTCACACCAGGGAATGTTTAGAGTTCAAGTGGTCCTCTCATGTTTGTGCACACAGGTAAGGAAGATTATTTCTGTTAACCGTGCTTGTGTGTTAGGCACATATGCAGGAAAACATACACGTGCAAAGCTGTGAGCTTCATGTGCCAGTGAAGAGGGTACATTCATCTTATACATGACTTGCCAAGTTGAGATGATCCAAAATCAGCGTCTCTCTCACACTTGCCATGTTGCAAATGCTAAAAATATGTTGGACTATCTTATAGAGTGTGGACCTAGCTGCCGTTAGACTCATCATTTCATGGAGCAATAACCATTCAATGGAGGATGGCTTAAGATCCAAGCACCATTTAACATGTAGCCTAACTTCTTTAAAAACACATTTCCATCTATTCAAGGGGGAATCTCAGTTTTAAGTTGTAAAAATAACCAATTGTGAAAAAGAACTGTACTACTAAATTGAATGTGACTAAAAACCTGTTTCTGAACTTTTAAAGTATCTCCCAGTTCTCTAGCCAAGTTAAAAAAAAACAACTATTCTGTTCCAGCCATCTCTACTGGGTTCATCACAATAAAATTGCAGGGATCATCTCCAGCTTCATATCACAAAACTTAAATGTAGATGTTAACATAAGTAAATAAGTATATATATATACAAGTGGATAAATGCACACCATGGTCATCAGAGAACAAATCAACCCAGTACATTGAGCCCAGAAAACTAATGATCTCACCAGTCAGTAAGACTAGTCAGATCTCATCAGTTAGGACAGGATTCCTGTGCTTTTGTGCTTTTAGCAACATCTGAGATGTCCTAGGCTATACTGCCCAGCCTCCAGATTGTGCTTCAAATGACATGGATCTCCCATAAGTCTTCAGTCATGCTTGCCGCTTCAGTCTGTCTGCTGCTGAAGGCCTGAGGTACCGGTGGTGTCTAACTTGGCCCTGGACAGTTATGGTTTAGGTGACTGAACCCCACCTTTGGTGCCTACCTCAGTGATCTGAACAGTTCTCCAAACCTGCCATTTTACTGACTGTGAGGGACTCAGTTGCATAAGTAATTGGTGCTGTTGGAGATATCCTAAGGTTTCCCCTGAGAATATCTGCAGAGTCAAAAATATTAACATGGGATATCCCATCTCCCAAGACATGTCCACCTCTGATGGGACAGTCCGGATAGAAAAATACATATCAATCTTGCTGTGAGGAAGTTTCCCAGATTTCCACAGTATATACTGGTGATTTGGGGCATAATTTAATTGCCTAAACATAGGCTTTTAGTGACATTTCTGATATGTTAGGGTATCACACCTGGATCCCTTCTGGTAGTCCAGAAGGGTTAGACCTCTTCCAGATCCTATTTTGTATCTGACAGCTTCCCATGTGTGAACATATATCTTGGGACATCTCAAACGGCACCAGCTATCATGCCGAGGCAACTCATCCTCAGGTCTAACTAATATAGTCAATGAGTTGAGGGTCAAATCTGCCTGACCAAAGGTTGGAGTTTATTGTAGGATGAAATGAAGCAACTTTAATTTCCCCTTCACTTGTTTGGGTCTCTACTAACTATAAAGTCAACCTGTGGGGACTTGCATGGATAGAGCTACCTTTGCAGTTAACACCCACGCTCCATCTGATGAATCAAACTGTAAGTAAGAGAACTTTCTATAGCTAAATTATATTTACTTGTGTGTGTGTGTGTGTGCTTAGTTTTGATAATTGCCTTGGTACAAGTTTAGGTAAGTGTAGAGTTTGTGGATATAAATGGTATCCTTATAAATATTTCCTTGGCTCAAGAGCCACAGAGCACACAAAAAGTAAATTGCTTCCGTGAAAGAAGAAAACAGATCTTTTTTGACAACTCTTTTCTCACCTCATTATTTCTCCATCACAATAACTAAAGCTGTCAGATTTCTGATGGAAAACTGCAAGAGAAGCATGTTGCAAGCAGCTGGTCTCCACGGGACTGCAATTTTTTTTTTCTTTCCCCTCCCTAAAATGCAGAATCTACAAACAAAGCAAAAAACAAAATTTAAGACATTTTCTTCCACTGTGCAGGTTTACCAAAGGATTAAGGACTTTTACTGACTAATTTACAGATATAAGATTAGATAATGAAGCAATAAATAACTCTCTGGCACTTTTTAAGGAGTAATATAGCAATGGGCTTCCTGAAGTGAATTTCACAGAATAAGTCCTATGTTGAGTGATGAACCTTGAAGAGAAGGGTCATCACCCTTTCTGCTCTCCCTTTCCTTCTGGGTTGAGTCTGATGCTAGCTGTGCTTTGAGATCCACAGATGGAGAATGATATATAACATCTAAGAATTACGGATAGCATTGGATCTAGGTACTAGGAAATATTATGTCATAGGGTAAAAACTTCACACACCTGGAGGTGAAGATGAACAATAGAAGGTAGGGGAACCAAAATTATACCTTGACTTGGCAGTTCACAAGTCCGCCTCCAAGACAGAATCATAGAATTCATAGAATCGTAGAATCATTATGGTTGGTAAAGGTCTTTAAGATCATAAAGTCAACTCACCACTGCCTTGCCTACTAAATCATGTTCTTAAGCAGTGCCTCATTAACCCATGTGGCACCGATCCTGTGCCACATGCTCTAGAAGACCCTGTGTGTGCAGGGAGGTTGGGCTAGATGACCTCTACACGTCCCTTCCAACCTTAAGTATTCTATGATTCTATGATTTCTTGAACACTTCCAGAGACAGTTACTCCACCATTCCCCTGGGCAGCCAGCACTTCCTACTAAATTCTCTTACTCTTTAACCTGGATGATCATGAAGAAAGTTTAAGCAGAAAATGGAACAACTGATCTCTGTACTGTAAACTCTCAACCAAGATAACATGTATAGCTCGGCTAGAGTACAAAATGCTCTCTGACAGCAACAGCTTGCACTCATTTTCTAAAAGAGCTGAATGTGCTTTTTGTCTCCCTCTTTATGAATCTGCTCACTTCCCTTTAAAACACCTAGAGTCAGATTCATCGCCTCAGCTGCTTGGCAATTTTATTAAAGAGAAGTTATTGCTAGTGAAAGCATCAACTCTTCCAGCCTGTGAGTTGGCGTTTGTCACCTGCACTAAATTCTCTCCATTTCCATTTAAAACTTCCTTTTTAAACAGAAAAATACCCAAATTTGGTGCCAATATAGGAAAGCCACATCATTATACGTTATACCAATGCTCCTGCAGTATGCGTTGGGTCACATTTCAAATCTCTCACTCTTAATGGAAATGTCTACTCCTTGCAAGGCTTTCCCTGTCTCTCCCCTTTCTCCAAAACTGAATAATAAATTGAACCCTGAAATATCCCCAAGAAGTCACAACTTCTTACTAACTTTTTAAATAATCATCAAGGTTATTGAAAGTAATTCTAATATTTCTACACTGCCAATAAATCTTTCTAGATAAGCCTAACAAGGAGAAACTCCCTTGCCCCAGAGGGCAAACCATACGGGGACACAGATTGCATTACCAATATAATAAGCTATGAGCACATCTCTCCTCATTGGTCTTGGTATTCCTCTGATTCCGTTATCAAGGTAGACATGACAAATAATATTTTAGGTCTGTGAATGGTAATCAGCACCCTGCACAGCATCTATCCTTACTGATTTGATTAAAGGCTTTGATCTGGTAAATTACCAATTAATGCTATCTAAATTAGTCTCTGTGGAATTGTGCAGATCAGCAGGAGAATAATTTTCTAGTAAAGCTAGTGATTGGACACAAAAGTGATTTTGTTTAATCACGCTAAATCTGAAGAGAAAATATTCAATTTAGAGGTCTCCTGCAGGTCAGTCCTCAGTTCCTCTTTAGTTATTAATAGCTGTGCTTCAGCCCCAATGTCTCAAATTAGATAGAACATTTATGGAGACCTAATAAAAAAAGAATGAAAAAGAAAAGTCTTTCTTAAACAGAAAGCTGGCCATCACGTGGATTAGATTCTCTTTCCCTGTTGACTTGGTCCTTACTGCAGTTTTTACTTTTCCCTGACCTAGTCTTTACAGGAGCCTAAAGGACCTGAGACTGTAACAGCCTCACTTTCCTTGTTTGCAATAAACTGAGGAACCTTTGCGAATATCTGTTCACCACAAATTTTAGATGAATGTTATAACTAGTTATAACAAGCTTAGAGCTAAAAGACTTGGGCTTGTTTAGCTAGAAGAAGACTGAGACTAAGTGGTAGTTCTGTTTCCCACAATGCATAGAGGCGTCACAGTGAAGAGGGAACCAGGCTCTTTTCCAAGGTGCCTCATCAAAGTACAAGAGGCAACAGTCAAAGGCGTGAGCAAGGGAAATTCAAACTAGTTGGATCAGAAAACTCTTGACATATTAAAAAGTTTTCATCATGAAAGCAGTTAAGCATTGGAAGAGAGGATCAGAGAAGGTGTGACATCTTCACCTTTGGAGATTTTCAAAATTAACAGGACAAGACTCTGAGCAAGCAGATTCAACTTGGAAACCATCCCTCCTTTCAGAAGAAGTTTGGACTAGAGACCATCAGGTATCCTTTCCAATTTCAATGATCACCCACTGGCCTTTAGAGTAACTGACTAAATATATACTGTTGAGAATTTGGCTCTCCCTTTGCAGTGATGACACTACTTGTCTGAAAACTCCTATAAGGTATTTTCCTGCTTGGAATCCCATAAATCCTAACAGTGAAAACCAAACATCCTAGTAGCTGAAGTCATAAATGTCCTGTGTGCAAAGTTTTACTATAGTTCCTACAGTGGCCAGTTTTGACCATCTTCAGGTTAAGCCTAAATCATCCAAGAAACATATATAAACTTATATGATCGGATTATCTCCATAGCTATCACCAAAGTGACTACAGTACACCCAAATTTCAGTGGTGCTTGATGTAAATGAAATTACATGCCTTAGTGAGTTTATAATCTAATAGTAATGTAGCAGCACATGATAAGTTGAATCATTAGCTAGATGTTCATCCTGAGGATGAAATAGACTGTTTGAACTTTTCCCTTTTCAGCTACATCCTGGAGTCAACCTGAAAAGGATAGTTTACTGCCAAGCTTCTGCCAGCAAAGGCTCTACATGAACATTATCTTTCAGTGACCTCTGCTAGAGAACTTTATCTGCGGCATCACATTACCAATTAAATCAGTACACTAGGAAAGTTCAATGCCCTTCAGAAACTCTTAAACTAACCTGAATGAGATTAGTGGAGATCAGAGAGTTTGGCCCATTAGATTAGATGTTTACTGCACATGAAGGATGGAATGTCGTTCCAAGATTTCCAATGCCCAACCTTAACTTCTGCAAAATTCTGTGCATCCTCTTCCCTGAAGATATGGAGAATATACAGAAATTGTCTTTTTTTTTTTTTTTTTTTTTTTTGAGAGGAGGAGGAGGAATTAAAAGATGAGCCCAATGGGAACACATTACTATAATAAAGCCATTCTTTGACATGGATTACGTCTTGTTCTAACCAACTCCCCTCTTCAGAGCACCTACTGAGAAAGGGAAGGGAACGTATGAGCTTTTCCATGGCAACCTAACACCTCTAGTGAAATTAAAACCCAAACAGGAAAGCACAGCAGAGGCTCAGTGGCACACAACAGCCTCGCTTTTCCTTTCAAATGAAGCTGACAAAAGTTTTATCTGCATCTTGTGGTATTAATAACCAGTCAGAATTTTCCTAGAGACAGCGAGATGAACAAAATAATTACAACAGTAACAGTGGTAATGAAATGAACAGCTTCCCTTGAACTAGAAGCTATCATTAGCTTGACTAAGGAGATCAGCATTTGGGCTTCACAGGCAGTTAGTCTCAAAAGCAGCATCTCTGGCTCGTACAAAGTTACTCTTTCGGTATTTAAATCTTTTAAACAACAGAAGAGCTTCCCACTGGGGCAGAGTTTGTGGAGGAAGGAAGTTCATCATTATTTTGTTTTACAGGGTACAAGGAAGATTTTTGCCACATCAAAAAGAAGAAAAATAAGACTAGAAAGCAAGATGAGATTTGCTATGGTCCATGCCTGCCAATCCAATGTTTGGGACATAATATATGAGAAAATTCAATTGGCTTGGTCAAGGAAGTTTATAATGAAATAATGTAGATTGTGGGATTTTCTGTTAATAATCCTCATCTTTAAGCTGTTTCCGAGATGAAAAGTAGCCGAACTACAAAACTGTGGAATTTGGTTCTGATTGTTTCTTGTCTCAGATGTTCCACTTTATACAAATAATGGAAGAAATGAATTTGCCAAAAACAAATATTCCATAATATTGAAATGGAGCATCTACCATATGAGGAGAGGTTAAACAAGCTGGGTCTGTTCAGCCTAGAGAAGAGAAGGATGAGAGGGGATCTAATCAATGTGTACAAATTCCTGAGGAATGATTGTAGGGAAGAAGGGGCTCAACTGTTCTCCATAATGGCTGGTGATAGGACAAAGGTCAAAGATTTTAAACTAAAACACAGCAAATGTCATTTCCAGATGAGAAAGAACTTCTTTCCTGAGAGGATGATGAGGCCCTGGAACAGGCTGTCCAGAGAGGTTGTGGAGTCTCCTTCTCTGGAGATCTTCAAACCCACCTGGATGCCACCCTGTGCCCCATGCTCTGGGTGTCCCTGCTGGAGCAGGGGGGTTGGCCTAGATGATCTCTAGAGGTCACTTCCAAACTTAAAGATTCTGTGATTCTGTGATAATCACAAGACATCTGCAGTGCTTCTTTCTGGAATAGCTCTTTTCTCTATCTATCTCTTTTTGAGATTTGTCAAGAAATTCCATTTTGATCCCTTTTTTTTCTCCTTCTGCTAATATTTACATTTCCATGAACATTTTCTGTTCTGATGAATTACTTCTTTCCAATACAATTTCATACTATTGAAAAAAAAAACCTTAGTATTTCTGCTAATCCTATTTTGAATGCTGCTGTGACCTGTGCCATTTTGCTCAGTAGAAGCAACACTTATACAAAGCAAAATTACTTTACATTCAGGTTCTATCTGCACTAACCATCTAAGAGCTGACTTTCACGTTTCATGTTCCCTCTGCATAGGAAATGATGAAAACATCCAAGATTTTATTGTTAGTCCTTACTCAAGGTCAGCATCCTCAACTCAGATTTTGGCTAACAAAAGCCATCTCTAGAACATGAAGGCAGCTTTATCTCAAAACACTCTTCAGTACCCTCACTATCTTATTTCAATGAAGCTTGAGCAGGTTTCTGGGCATACGAAAATTCATAAACTTCATTCTACCCTTACAAGCAAGATGCAGCAGAGTGCTCCCAAGGGGTCAGCTATGCATGCTAAATAACATTATCCTTCACTTAATTTCAGCCTTTTCTACCCTTGGCAATTCATGGGCTAATAAAAAAAGAACACTTATCTGTCAAGGACACTTCCATCTCACCTGGAAGATTATGTCGTTCCCTTTAGCGTGTTGAAATTGTGAGCTGCTGTGGCTGGATTTTGCCAAGTTTTACTGAGCAGGGTGTTCTTGCACTCCCCTGGAAATGTTCATATCTTCAGTCCAAGCACCTACCTCCCACCACCCAGCAGAAGCAAAAGCCTTAGCTTTTAAAAGGGGAACTAATTCCAGCTCTTTGGACATGTGACTTTTTATGATAAAGCTTAAACGTAATAAAAATTACGTTTTTAAACAAGGAAAACAAAGAACACTTTGTGAAAAAAAAAAATAGTGGATTGGAAAAAAATATTTTCCTCCAGATTTGTGCTGCGATGGAACAGTTCCGACTATCCTATGTCATGGATTACAGTTGCATAAACTTACAGCAACTAGAAAATGAGCAAGCTCACTGAATTCCCAGGGACTAAGTCCGGCAACAGGCTTTTTTCTTGCTCAGTGCAGCATGTTTATCTAGTTTAACTCCGGTAGATCGAAGTACTTTTGTTGTTGTGCACAGCCCTCCAAGATGATTAGACAGCAGAGAAGATTTATTTTATCTCACCCAGTAGCTTCTGCTTAATTTGAATGTGAAGTTGCCTGGGTACCATTTTGCAATGACAGACCTATGACTAAAGGCCCAGGTTCTGAAAAGCATAGCTACAGCCTGCTGGGAAGTTTGATAACATTTTGGTTTAAAGTCTATTTTATTGCAATTTACCCAAGCTTTTCAATTCACTTTTTAAAGACAACTCACACAAAGCTCCTCTAATGTGCAAACTGAAGTAAAAACTTTGATGTCCTGCCGGGGAGTCGCAGGAAAAGTTGTTCAGGTTGCTTTCTCAAAAGAAATTTTCATTGTAAACTACATTCATTTAGATTAAAATATTTTAAAATAAGAAAAGGAGGCTAAAATCCTGGGTAAAACCAGGAAATGAAGCATTTGGAAATGTATTTTCAGTACAGAGGAAACAAAGTTTAAAAAAGATAGTTCTAAATGTTATGAATTTTTTGAACATTTTTTTTTTCCACCACAGGTTTTTTTTTTCCAATGAAGTTTTGTTCAGAAATGTATATACTTGCTATGTTTCCAAACATAAAAATAGTTTGAAATCCTAGAAATCTTTTAAAACTTTTTTTTTAGTACCTCTCTTTATAGGGCAGATAGGAAATTTTATCTTCCCGAAAATAAGTTTTGAATGGTTTCTGGGTAGATTCTGCATTCTTTATAATCCTCTTGATAGTGAATTGTCTTTTTTCTCCTTTTTTTTTTCTCCTCATTACCTGAACCCTCCTTTTTCTTTTCGCTCCACTGTAGGGTTTAAAATTGGTCTGCCTGTCATCAGACTGAACATCAAGACAGTAAGACACTCAACATGGCAAAATATATATATTTTTTAAGTTCTTCTAAAGGATGATGCTTAAACTTCTAAACAGATTCACTACATTCACTCTGGTACCTGAAGTTAGACATGAGTCAAATCCTTTATTGACCTGACAACTTATTTATAGAATCTTGATCAAAGAAGTCTTTTTCTGAAATGATGAATTATACCAAACTATGTCAATAAAGTTTATATATATACATATATATATATAATATATATATATAATTTAATTTGTTGTGATGTTTAATTTGTTGTGGTGTTCCTCCATGGTCATGGAGATTCCCTATTGCCATGGGATCTTTGACCCCTCTGCAGTCACATATTCCCCCGTACTTCCTTCTGCACTTCAGTCATTTAAGTGTCATACTGGTCCTATTTTTCCTAAGATTAAGATGAGCCTGGAGCTAAGCCCTAAAGCACTAAATGCCTTTTAGGAACACATTTCACAATAAATCTTAAAAGTCCTTGATTCATCCTTGCTAAACAATATGTTAGAAAAGGTTGCCAAATTGTTGCAATTTGAATAATATGGCTTCCATTTCATGAAGCACATGGTTATATCCAGTCACATAATAATGTGGAAAGTGCATGAGAATTACTTTCTGTCTTGGAAGTGCATCCTTAAGACCAAAAGAGAAAGAAAGAGAGGGAAAAAAAAAAAGAAAAAGAAAAAAAAAAGACATTTCTTTCTCTTCAATCTCCACTTCCATCAGATAAATGAGGTCACCTTGTAGTCTGCTAAAGAGCAATGCTCCTGACCTCTATTAAAGTGCCCATACATTCAGACTTGCATTTCTCCCATTAAAGAGCTCTCATGAGACACTATTTGCATGAGAAAAGTCTGGAATTTATTATTGTGACACAAGTCACAGTCCACAATTTGTCTGGCAAAGCACCATGTAGAATATGATTCAAGAGCTGAGGCCTACTCTTGAAGACCCTTTTCAAAACCAAGGGCTAAACCCACAGAAACCGATAATATTTTGTCTTAAAATCTTCACTATTTGACTCTCACAGTGACACACTGAAAAAAAAATAAGTTTCTTGAAGGACAAAATGTGTTACTTGCAATATAGAATCTCACTAGAAGTGGCCATGATTTCCTCAATGGTTGCCCATCTTAATGTGCAAGATTATCTATAAAGGAATTTTCTCAAATTCCTAAATATCTCAAAGATTATCTATAAAGGAATTTTATCTTTTGCTCTTCATACTCTTCAAGCAAGCCCAATTCATCTATTTTTCTTTAAGAAAAGATGTGAGGAGGATATGTAGTGCCTATCACCAGGATAAAACATACCATACTGGAGAATCTTCTAGCCTATGTGCTGCATGGTATAATAAACCATGAAATAACATTCTTATAGAGAAACAATTCGTTAGCTAGAAGTGTAAGAAAAGTCTTCACGCTCTAAGCGGGCTAATCTAGGAGGTGGCTGGTGAGCAGCTGTTCCCAGAAATACATACATATATATACATAACTGAGGAGAACAGGCATTGTATTTTCTTTGTTTCTTTGCTTTTTTATTTCTCTTTTTCAATATAAAATTTAAATAAATTAAATAAAATTAAAATTTAATTTCAATATGAAATATAAATTTTCAATATAAAATTTATCAATTATGATCTACATAATAGCTATTGAAAAAGGTGAGTGGAAATGGAGTTTGTGGAAGTCCGGTTTAGAAGTCAGGGAGTGTATCCATGCCAGTATGATCATATGAGAATTTTTAAAATCACAAATCCACCATGGGACACAGAGATGAACTCCTTGAGATCATATGATGTCTGCACAAAATTCATCCTCCTTTGTCTTTGTGTCCCTCAGAATGCACAGCGCTCCTTTTTCTCATCAAAGAGTAGTTGCAGTGAAACTTGAAAACTTTACTGAATTTCAAGATCTCCTTTACTTTGATCCCTCTTCTCTGTTTAGTTGAACAATGTGATGGAAACTATGCTTTTGTGCCTCAAAACACTAGAGGAGAACCCATTTGTATTCACCACTCTCTCAAGCTCCACTGCAGGGCAGGAGATCCTCTTGCAGTGACACTGTTGTAATATCAAGTTCAGAATTGATTGGACCCCAAATCTGTTCCCTGAATTTTAGCTGAAATACAGGAAGATGAACATGTCCTATTTAATCAGCATTTCTTGTAACACTCATTTTCCCTTTGCCTGCAGAGCTAAATGATCAATAACTAGATCCACTCCTTCCTACTTCAGCTTTTGAAATCAATATCTTAAAAATATGTATTGGGAAGGAGCTGTTTACCTTTAATGGTGCTGAGAACATTTGTGCGACTCGAGTGAAAGGGATCTATTTCCCCACCTTCATACATCATGTCTTTTTCCAGCTCTAGGATCACTCAGCAATTACAGCAGTGTCCCTTGAGGCTTTGTACAGTTAAAGTCACTGCAGGGAAGTGATACCATGAGGGGCACACTTCCCTAGCTGCTCTCTTCAGAAGTCTCTGGTTAAACAGACAGTTGCCACAAAAGAGAAAAAAAATCTGCACTGCAATAGGATATACTTGAGGATAGTTGGCAACTAATTTCCTGATGGCAAATCTCCTCAGCAGACAACTTCCATGCTGAGAGACTTCTTCTGCAGCTGAAGAAAACATCTATCAAATGATGGTTGAAGAGAGCACTTCCATGACGTAGGATGAGGTTATTCCCTATTCTTGTGAGAAAGCTTCTGCTGTTTGCTTCTAAACTGGGTAGTTTAAAACTGTGGTGGGCTGAGCCCTCTGCCAGGCAACCAGAAACAATAGCTTAGCTACATGGAAATAACATTAAGCATCGGACATCTGGAGATAGATGCTGTCATCTCGTATTTTCTTCCAGCCGCCTACACATAAAAGAAAGACTTTGTTGACATTCAAAGATGCTTCATCGTCACAAGCACGGATGCAATGTAGTGTGAAAGGAGAGCAGACTGGTGGAGACTCCTGGAGAGATCAGGAGGAAGAGACTGTCATTGTCCTGCTATTGAGCTGGTATCTAACCTGGAGAGCTGTCTCCAAGGATGAGAATGGATGCTCAAAAGCATACTACCAGGACTACCCAGTGACCACTTGTCACCATTGTTCTTTGCAATCTTGAAATTCATTATCTTAGGAAAACTTTTCACTTATCTCACTGAAGTGACCCAGTTGTCCAGTCATGGTTTCACTGTTTTGGGCTAGTTTCAGGGTTTGGGGAATCATTAAGTCTGTGTCTTGCTAACACTTCCCTACTTATTTACCTATCCTGATATTAGAGTCCTATGAAAGTGCAGTGAGACATCTGATAGTGTTGTGGCTGCTAAAGGAATCTCAAACACTCAGAAAATGGGATAGTTCTTTTAAAATTTCTTGGCACCAAAAGAAGAACATCACATTTTAGGTCTGTCCAGTTTAAGTAACATTAAACATACTACAAGGTGAGAGGCTACTCATAAGAATGTTACTTTTGAACATCCTCTCTGACCTGATCTTTTTTTGACTTTGAAATATTTGGATAGATGTAAGACACTTCAAAGTTTTCAGAAGATCATGGAAGCTCCTGATCAGGAGCTTTAAAACCTGTAAAATATCTGATACCTTCATGCAAGCCATTATTAAGAAGTCACATTGTTGAATTTCTGGATTGAGGATTTGGGGGACATGCTGCTCTTATATGTTCATCTGTTGCTTTATTATGTTCCATTCAGTTAAAAAAAAACCTCTTGATAAAGTCCAACATAGCATTTGACAACAGTCTACTTTTCTGAGAGAACAGTTCCCAGAATCAAAACAATTGCTTTCATTAATGAGGAAGAAAAACAGCTCTCTGTGGAGTATTAATATCTTCAAAATCTCTTTTTACAAAACTAAAATAAATGCAAAAACTAGTGGCAGATATCTGCAAAAATCTGAGCTCTAAACCATTTAGAGCGAAGACCGAATAATATTTCAGAACATTCTTTATATATTTCAGAATGTATAAAGATGAATTTTATTACATAGGTATTCAATATAGTTTCAAATTGACAGTATTACCTGAAAAAGAATAAAGGCGTTTTTTCTCATTCTCTATGTGTTAATGGCAAATCAGATCCTTCATCTCTGCTACTGCTATTGAGTGTTACCACATATCTGATGGTAATTAATGAAAAGACAAGCAACCAAGGTGGCTGGTTGGAAGTATCTGTAAGATGAGACATAATAAAACAACATGTTGAATTATTCCCCTAAACAAACAAACAAACAGAAAAAAAAAAAAAAAAAGCAAAGGCATAAAGAAACCAAAAGCAACCAATTTAATAAAACTTGCTAGCTGTCAAACCTTATGCAGTTTATTTTAAGTTCATGAGAATGCTTAGCATATAGAAGGTATAAAAGTGAATGATAGTATGATAGTGAGAAAACAGGCATGCATGCATAAAAGTGACAGATGACAAAATTTATGGGACTTAGTAAATTGTTTTTATAATTGATATCACCTTTTTATTAATTTTTAAGGCTGTGTGTTTATACCAGAATGAATTGTCTAGGTGTTAAAATTTCTGTTTCATAGTTCATTGTTATGTCTCATGATAGGATACAATTCAATATAACACTATTTCTCCTGCTTCCCTTTACAGGTTTCATTTCCTCCAAATGACGGGGAATGGGACATATTTCAGTAAAAACAAATGCTGTCAAGTTATCTTTTTATCCTTCTTGTTATTTGCTAATGCTGCTTTGATCGTACCAGAAGAGACACATTTAGTCAAAGGTCATGGAGAAAGCAGGAAACAATTAAAATCTCCATATTTGTGAAAATCCCACTGTGTTAAAACCTGTTCTGAGACTTAGTCTTCTGTAGAAAGTCATTTTCTGGAGGGATTTAAAATGGTGCTAAGCCTTCAGTTGGCTTTTGGCCCTGTAGTGAACACGCTCCTCTTGGGAAAATGCTTCTGACTGAGTTCAGTGCTTTCTTTTCTTATCATTATTATTATTACTTGGGCAATGTCTCAAGCACAGAGATTTTCAGAGACACAGATAAAGCCTAATATGCTCGTTCTATTTGCACCAAATTAATTACATTAGAGATGTGAGTTTTATATTTTTTTAATCAAAAGTAATCATTGTGGTTGTCTGCATCAGAGCTACATCTTTCTCCCTTCAGCTTTTACCCTCAAAAATCAGCATATAGTCATGATGTACTTCTGCTCTGACATGATGGTGACCTGCAACTTAGAATGTGTCACCAGAGATAGCAACAAAGGGTGTCTCTTGGGTAGGCATAAGCATTTGGTGAGCCACCATGTAAACCTTTGCAGAGTTACAGTATACTTTTATTGATGTAGTTAAATTTCTTAAAGGTATTATGACAAAGCATTTTAGATCTGCAGAGCTGCTTGGACTGTGCTGACGTGATTATAGTGCTTTTGCCAAGCTAGTTAAATGAGTACATCTTTTGTTTGCAGTCTGTATGGTGGCTTCACAATCCAAGGCATTCAGCTGTGACACTCAAATTGCTCCTGACCTCTCCTTTTACCTCTCATTCAGTCCCACCTACATGCAAAACAGCATGCCATCTTGGCCAGGCCAAGTGTTTATGGGCCTGAACAAAGAATTGGATTAAGAGATTTATTTGAATTAAAAAAAAAAAAAAAAAAGAAAGAAATTCAGAAGGAAAGAATTGGGAATTCTCCTTTGCTCTGCTCTGCTCTCCTCTCTGAGTGACTCTGTAGAGGACAAAATTTGGCCTGATATTATACAACAGGCTCAATGAAAAAAATGAATTCCATTTTTTATAAATATTGCGTGCTCCAGCAGTGCTCCTCTACATTAAATGTGGAATTTAATATTTCAAGAACCAGAATAACTTTTAAAATCAACATAGCATAGCTATTAAATAAGAAAACTTGCCCCCTTCTGTGCTTGGAAGACATAGAGGAAACTTTCAATGCTCAGTTGTAATGAATTGCAAAAGAGTTATCAGTATCACACTCCCAGTCCTTAACTTGGCTATTCACAGCCTGGATGTGCAGAATGTTTGCTCTGGGAAGGCATCAGGGTCTCATTTTTATTTTTAAACTTGTAATTAAGAAAGCAGGTGTTGCTGCTTAGCTGTTGGGAGCAATAATATGAAATGTCCAGCAGGTCAAGATGTCAGTGCATCATACCAATGACGTGAGGAACTTGTATATTTATCTGATCATTATTTCAAAATGGAATGGGACATAATTAAGCAATGTTCTTCCACAAATGTTTGTATTTTAGATCCACTCAATCTAATAACGCAGTAAATGAAGTGAATTTTCCATTGGAGTTACTTGTTTACTTCCACTCACTCCTGAGGAAACCTAATGTGACCTCGTTCCTTAGGCACTTGGGTTAGATTGGACAGATAAAGGAGCTTGGTTCTGACCTCATACCAACTTTGTATAAATTGCTGTTTCATCAAGTTCTATATAATATTGGAAATGAATCCTAGCTAGATGCTCAAGGTACTGATTCAAATCAAAAAATGCCTAGATGTTGGATGACCAAAATAAACTTACATTAAATATATTTAGATATAAATTGTATAATCCAGTAGGTCCTCCATATATGTTAGAAAACAATGGGTTATAAGTGTTAACAGTCTCTTCATCCTCACTGTGAAGATAAGAAAAAATAGATACAGAAAGATTAGATTCACAGGCCTGCAGTATCTCATATTAGGCACCTTATCTAACTATAAATTTAGAAACCAAAATAATTACCAGTCTGGTTTTCAGAAATGCTCTTTTGCTCTTTTCCCAAACTTTTGTTTTCCATACTTTTAGAGTTAAAGGAAAGCTGTTTGGAATTTGTTGGCAAAATGACCAAAAAAAAAGAAAAAAAAAGAAAAAAAGAAATGTTTAAATGAACAGTGTTCTGGTGAACTTTTGAAAAATTTCCACTGGGAAATCTTCTTTAATTTCTGTATATACTCCAGGTCTCAGCTAACTTTTGCTGGTTGCAGTCATTTCTGTTCTTTACAAATTATACTTTCAGCCAATATTCCTGGCAAAAATCCCTTTCAATGGCTTTAGTGTCATGGACTGTTTTACCCACTGTCGTCTAGGGCATTGCACACAGAAACAGAATAGATGACCTTATTAGAGGATTATGGATGAGCTCTCAAATCTGGTTTTGTAATATTGTAGAGTTTGCAACTTGAATATGACTGTTGTAGAATAAAATGACTCACTAGCCCTATCATAACAACATATTTTCCTTTAATGGTTTTTTGGTCTAATCCTCACTTCATCCTATGAAGTGGTGTGCAGAGTAGAAGATATTCTGGCTCCATAACCCTGTTTCTTCCCAACTTCATCCATAAATGAGTAAGTCCCCTCTCTGAAGATGGCAGTCAGCAGCAATAATTCTAACCCAGTTTACTCTAAACAAAAAGAGTGAGGAGATGAAAACAAATACAGCCTTTCACAAACAGGATTTTTGTAAAACAGAGAGATTAAAGTACATGTTGGCAGGTGTGGTGTCATCATAATTGTCCTTCCTTTCTTTTTGAAGGATCTGGGCTTTCATCTGATAATCACAGTACAATGAAACTTGATGGATGAAATATTGCTGGGGAAGATCAGTCTTGTGGAAATCTGGCTAAGAACAGCAAATCATTATAAATGGCGAATACTGCAAATGACATATTTTAGTCATCTCAGTAAAGTTTATGGTTTCAAAGCTGACCTGGGTCCATTTTTTTTTTCTGATTAATCAATTTTAATCTATCTATGTTAACTTCACAAAAGGACCACACCAATTCTTTGGAAAGCAGCAATGCAGGGCTCCAGAAGTCTGCTTCTCCACCTCAAAAGTAGAGTCACAATAGAGGGTATGTGCCTGAGCTGAAGAGACTGAAAGAAAAGGGTCTTTTTGGTTAATCCACATATCTGATTTGGCTCAAAACTGTGAACTTTGGCAGTACAGTGATAAAATTCCAGCAAAGTTTCCATGGAAACTGTCTTGAATTCAGCAAAGTTCATCAAGCCTAACAACATTCAGAGGAAGTATTTTCACGCGGATGAATTGATATTTTCTGTGAAACCTCCTAGAAGAAGCACTAGAAATATAGGTAGAGGTGTTTGTGGTGCACTTAGGCTTCTTTAAGAGTTCAGTAATGCCTTCTGTAAAACAGAAAGGTGTGGGGAATCACTCACATAAATAAGCTTTAACTCCACGTGTACCTGCCAAAGCTCCTGGTGCCTTCACAGCTCAGTGAAGATTTGGCCTGTTATCATCTGGCCCAGCTGGTAATGCCAAATATATTTTTTTATTTAGCTCAGCCAGAAATATTCTGTTACACTGAAATCTTTTTTATTCTTAAATACCACCACCACCTTGCTGTGATCACTGAAGACGAAAGTTTATCCTGCAGGTTTATTACTTCTTGAGAAAACAAATTACTTCCTGACACTCGCCCGTCTTTCGTTTTCCATATCCTTAAATGATTCTCTCACCGACTTCCTCATGTTCATCTTCTCTGCATCTGGCAGAAGCTGACAGCCATAAGAAATTCAAAAAGGTGCCACTTTTCCTAAAGAGTAAGAGCTGGAAACTGATATTATAGCTCAGTCTGAGAGAGAGTACAAAGGAGAGGAAGGAAGTCACTAAGAACAGCTTCACCACCTGGAGTAAAATATGCACATCTGGAAGAGATCGTCAAATGCCGGTTTTTCACTTACCAGTTCAGAGCAGAGCATGAGATCCAGCTGACAAATGCAGAGAGATGCTGAGGAAAAACAAATCTGGAGGTAGAGGACATAAACTACTGAATTAGAGTTTTAAAAAAAGACCTTCAATAAAAGAACTGAACAAATTCAAGAGAGAGCTCTTGTTCACCTGATAATTGCATCCCTCCCTGCTTTAATGGAATATTTTCATCATTTTCACCTAGTAGGGAGGTAGGTTATGGGGAAGATAGAAGAAATGAATTTCAGGGAGATCCAGGAACTTGCCAGAGGTCATAGGGAAAGCTTCAGATCTGAAATACCTACTACTAATGCATTACCCATGAGACTTGCCTCTCCCTCTTTGCAGCTTCTCACACTTTCTTGAGTCAAACTAGTTCATATTAACTGTGGATAGTGTAATGAAGTGTGAGAAGAAATGAAAGAAAAAAGAAAAAAAGGTGCAGCACATAATTAAATATGAAAGGGAATTCTCATATAAAATGGATGAAACTGTCATGATGTGAGAAAGGATTACTGCAAACTGGTTGGTCAAGGTGGAAGAAAAGAAAGGTTAATTCAAAAAAAATGGACTTCTAGAGATCATCTAGTCCAACTCCCTGTTAAACAGGGGGTATTTTAGAGCATGTTGCACAGGCTCGTGTCCAAATGGATTCCAAAACTTCTCTGGGAAACTAGTGATGAAGCCTTATGGGGTTCTGCAACAACTCAGGACTTGCTGACAGTGTAGAAGGAGAATCCTATTGCTAAGGCTGTACAGCAGCCCAACTGAGAAACTTAAACGCTACTGATGAATCTCACCAATGCTACAATCATAGCAAAGTAGAAAATCAAGTCAGAAATAACCTTGATAAGCCATCTAACTTGTAGCCTGTTCCTTGACCCATCCTATTTCTAGAATGATTCATTCAACATGATTAAATAAAAGCAATAATTTACTTCCCTATCTAGCAAATGTATTTGCCCTGAGCCTGCAAGATGCCAACACAGCTGAGAAATATCAAAAATAATTTCCCCTAGGTGATCAAAAGAGTGGAAATTCTTTTTGTACTGTTTTATTTTCACAATATTTGATCTATTCTTTAGCTAGAGTTTTCTTAGGGGTATTGATCACTTCGGTAACAATGGATTTCAATGCAGAAGTAGTTTTTGTCATTAATTGGATGAAAAATGACTGTCCCTTGGGTGGTTCCTCTTGTTCCCTCGATTTTGGTGAAGGCTCCAAGATAACACTGCAGAAAACAAAGGTTCTCCTCATCGAAGTCAGCATCTCTGAAGATTATTAAGAATTGCACAGCACAAAGTTAGAAAACGTTAGAAAACACTTATCTTCTGTGTTAAAAATTTTTCGGTTTTTTATTCTGGATTTTCACACAAAACACTGCTTTTAGGAGAAAATACAAATACTAATTTTAGGAGAAATACAAATAGAAATCAGCGGTCCTTTGAAGAATTTGGCCTTAATTTTTATTAGATTCTGTGTTTTAAATAATTTTAGAAATTATTTTCAAAGGAACTCCCTTTAGCAATATTCCTTTAGATTACTGTTATCACTTGCCCTCTGCAGCACTCACAGAAAGTATTCCTTCCAAAGCACACACACAGAGATTTCTCCCGTGGCTTCTCAAACTGGCTGAGGTGGCTCAATGTCCTGCTCAAGGACAGAGAGTTCATGATTCATAAGCCACAGGGAGCTCTGAAAACAGCAGCTGGTGCAGGGACAACCATGAGCACCCCTGTGTCCCATACAACCTCATCCCACAGCAGGGGAAGAAGCAATATGTCCCATATCCTATGTGGACTTTAAGTGTGAATTCCTGCAAGTTCCTTCTGCATCTCCTCCACCATCACCTCACCAGAAAAGAGAGCACATATTTTAGGATTAAGCTGAGACTGGCATTTGTATTGGTTGTTTTCTTCTCATTTAACCTCTTCCTTGTTCTTGTCCTCTTTGATGCATAAGACAGATCACAGTTTATTAGCCAGTGACTCATGGACTGGACATTTTCTTCCTGGTTTCTTAAAATGGGAGATTTCATTAAAAATATACATATATACAGAAATCTATAGATATGTGCTCCACCGCTGAATTCTTCCTAATACTAGTAAAAAGCACAGACAACTCTGCTTTGTAGAACATATTTGCAGAGCCATATACCTGCTTTTCAGGTATTTCTGAACAAGAGGCTCTTTATTTCTGAGCATGGGTATATGACAGGTTTCAGATTATGTCTTTTCTTTGTATGTTCCCTTTCCGCAAGGGATGAATGAATTTAATGTATTCTCTTGCTTCTTCCTTTATAATGGGGACAGCTGCTGCCTTGGTAAACAAGCATTCAGATGGCTTGGAGAACAACGCTTCATGCAGGCAGCACTTTACAGTAATAAAAGATATATTGCACTATGCAAGATACTCCTTCAGCCTCCAACCACTTCTCTCTGTTAACCAATTCAGAACATATTAAACCATTAAAGAACTCATTTTCTTGAGCTTCCAAAGCAAGTAAGCAGTAATGGAATCATAAAATGTATTTAAAAAAATAAATAAAAATAAGAAAAGCCTTCCAGGTTGTCAGCATTTTTATATGTAATTCTCAAGGGAAATGAGCAAATGAATACTTTGTGTTTTTCAGGGAATTTGCAGGAAAGACTGACGGATGAGATGGCCATCATATTTTATCTGACAGTACAGTATATACACTAAGCAAAAAAAAAGTCAGCCACCAATAAAAATAGTAACAATAAACAAATATAATTTTTATATATATGTGCATGCATATGTATGTATGAATGTATGTGGTTTTAATCCCTGTGTATATTTCTAATATCCCACAGTTTGAGGTATATGTGCATTGAATGACAGGAGTTGTTAAGTGGTGCTTTGATGGAAATTCTTTTACCTATCAATAATGAGCTTTGTCTGCAAAAACAAATTGTTAGAGAAAGTATGAAGGAAAAATTTTGGGGATCCTTGAGTATTCCCATATAAGTGCCATACAGTCTCTCTTGCTGCTGTTTCTGAGAGAAAAAAATAGTCATATTCATTGTTTCTATGATTCACCTATCACTTCTTCCGGAAGTGATTTCTTAGCAGAAATACGTCTTGGCAGAATATTCATCCAGAGAGTTGGAAAAAGTTAGCATCTTTATCAAGCAAGCAGGGTAAGGTATAGCATGCAGGTTAGAGCATGGGATCTGTTGGAAAAACTTAGCTTAGAAAAACCAGTCCATTTATCTTAACAGCTCCCCTGGAAGACAAGGAGGAATTAACATGGATTCACAGCCAGGAAGCTGATACTTATATTTATAACACACACTATCAACCCTGAGCTAACAAAGACAGAAAGTCAGTAAGTCTTTCTGTCATAGAGAGCTCAGAGGTGTAAGTATTGCTCCCAGTACATATTATCTGCCATTTAACCATGATAAGTGTGCATTTATGATGCACAGCCTTTGCAGAGGGACCAAATATGAACAAATCCTGAAGCATAAACTTCCTCTGTTAACAACAAAAAGAAAGCCTTAATGATGATTTTTCCAACAACTCCTGGAAATTAAATTTGGATGCTACTATTGGGCTACTTTTTCCAAATCGCTTCTGAGGTGGCATTACAGCATCACAGAAAGAAGAAGTTTGGAAGGGAACTCTGAAGAGAGAATAAACTAGAGTAGGTTTTACAGAAGCAGATCTCCCAAAGTGAGAAATGACCAGGTCCCCCCAATGTCAGCTGCAAAGTTGTTGTGTAGTGTAGTGATGTGGTGGTGTCTAATAGTATATGAACATTGAAGTTTTTTCCTGACTGTTAAACAATGCAGTTTCCACCTCTCCTTCATGTAGTTACACCTATAGCCCTTTCGTGTCTCCCAGGACCACTGAAGAATGGGCTTACAATGCGGAGAGGCCTTTCTACAGTGACTTTTCCTACCGTAATTGACCATGCTAATCCAATGCCTTACTAGCTGACCATGACTGAGTACGTGGTCTGCATCCTGCTCAGGAGAACCAAGAGGATCAGATGGAATGATCCCGTTATCCAACCTAGTGTAATCAATCCTGTGCAGCAGGAGGCCAAACTTCATCTATTCTTTCCATGACCTCTTTTCCTTCAAAATAAAATTTAAAAAGGTTCACAGATTTTGGTCACTGCTAACCAAGTGCCAGATTCATTCTAGATTAATCTAACAAATGTATGTTATTATTTTGGATCAAAGTCATTTGATCAAGGTTCAAAAGAGGGCAGAATATACTGGAGCAGCAGCAAAGAAGCAGATCTGAAAATACCATGTAGAGCTTGCCTTCTCTTTGTGAGAAGTCTTAGATATCTTGATCCCAACTTTTTGAGATGTCAGAAGACAGAAATGAGGATCATTTCTTCAAAAACAGATACTTCACCAGTCAATTTTCTGTTCAGAGGACCCCTAACTACAGCCAAGACATATTGAGGGATGAACTGAACTTAAGAGATACAAATGAGAAAACAAAAAAAATGTTCTTGGTGCCTTAAGCCAGCCAGTCTCATGGAAGCACCACTGTTTAGAAACCTTTATAATCATTATTTTTACATTATAATAATGGCTACTAAGGGTTATATAAATATAATCCAAGCGTATAATTTCCATTTGTGCTCCAAATGCCCATGCAAAAAACACTCTAGATACTTAATTCACATTTAAAGATTAGGAGTCAGACTCAAAGAGCCGATTTCCACCTAAATCTTAGCTATGTCTAAAAGTAGCAGAGAGGATATTTTATTTTCCATGTAGTAACTAGTGCATCATCAACTTTCTTGGATTAACCTCTTCACTGTTTCTCTTCTCAAGGTTTCAGGGAGAAATGGACTGACTGTTTTGTATAATGGACAGATGGATAATAAGACCAGGAGTAGGTCTTTTGGAATGTCCTATGCTTGATATTTTTAAAATTGGATATTAGCATGAAAGGAACTTCTACCAGAAAGTGGTGTGAGGTAAGCAAAGAGCACTCAAAAAAAATGTTGAGAATAAAATATTTGTAATTTTTGAAGGGACAATAAAAACAAAGCAAACTACTCCCAATACCTTCTGCTCTATCTATTGATTATCTATAGTTTTTTTCCTGCAGAAATTTTGGCCTGGTCTTTCTAGGGTAAATATCCTCTTAAAATAAAATATATATACTGTGGTGTTCACAAGCTGTTTCTTTTCCCATTCCTGATCACCCGAATTGCTAACACCAGTTTCAGCCACAAGTCTCAGAGGAAAGCGCAGGAACATAATAAGCCAAGTTTTGCAAGATTAAGGACCTACTTACAACTTAAGTATAAATAAAAATAAAATAAACCAAAAAAAAAAGGACACTATGCATTTAATACTGTAGTTTCATATTCTCATTTTACTAAAAATATTTAGTTCTCTGGAATAAGGTTCCAAAAGTGTCATCTTTCAAGATGAAGTAATGTTGTTCAAATAACTAGAAAGGTATTTTTTATAATAATGTGTTCTGGTCCAAATCCTGCTTCCAGTAAATCCAAAAGGGAATCTCTTCACTAAGCTAGAAAATTACCAAAGGCGTAATGGAGAATGAACTAGGTGTTTAATTTCTTATTGTTCCTCTGAGATTAGTCTCAAGTATCTCTACCCATCTCTAAGCTAAGTCATCCAAGGGAGCTGTGCACGTAAGAAGTTATCTACCAGAGTTGTGATGTGCTTGTGTCAGTCCTTGAAAACTCCATGGAAGGATTATTAGCAATTTCATAGAAATATGCATTTGATTCCTTCCAGAGAATAATATTAGGCTAGTCCACAAGTGCTGTGGTCCTGCTTTGACAAGTTAACCAGCAGGATACTTCCATCAGCCTACCCTTTAGGCAGGTGGATCCCCTGGAAATGAAAGCTTACATTCAAATTCCTCCAAATACAGGAAATCTAGTACCAGTACTTCCCATCTGCTCAATGAGTGCCCAAACCATGAAAACACAGCACTAAAAAGGGTGCAACTCCTCATCTAACTGCAGTTTGGGAAGAAAAGTGATGAAGTTAGGGGTAATATTCACCCTGTCTAGCGAACTGGGTCCTTATAGAAGCATGTTGAGTTTAGTCTAGCTTTGTCAAACCAGGCTTGTCTAATCTAAATAAAACAGCTTTAGACAAGATGTAGAAATCAAGCTTCTAAGTTCCGCAAACGTGACAGCATTTCTGAATATGTCAAGTACCAGTAACTGAGTAAATTTTCTGGATGAAGAAAACAAAATACATATACCTTCACATTCACAGATACCTATTTAGTCTAGACAAGTTATTTTGGGTCATCCTTCTGAACCTTTATGTTATGCCCTGTTACTGTAAGGTCTGCTGTAGATCCCTCCTTCTACCTACACAAAGAATTCACGCCGTCATGACAGAGGAAATGGTCGTTTCTGTCCTTAAACAACCTGCACCACCAGTTAAACGGTGATCTCTCCTGCAAGACCCTAAGCTTTGCTCTGAGGAACGAGAAACTACCCCTCATTCTGATACTAATCAGAGGCAGAGAGGTTTCTGCAGCAGCTTGTGGAGCCGAGCAAGTTGCATGTGCGGAAGTACAGGGCTCTTCTCGTACTTGCAGCCATGCAAACCAAGAAACACTGAAGAACTGCAGGTCTGAGAGCCAGGAAGACTCTCTCCACAATGAGCACACATGCAGTGAATGGTAACTTGTTATAAGGAAAAGTGGTGAGATCCCTGTGGTCTGTTTTCAGGGAAGAACAAGGCAGCCCATGTGGTAAGCCTCCTGCAGCAAAAAGTGTCATCTCCTAACAGGATGCAAAACACCTGCCTGGCAAGATCAGGATTATTAGAGCTGAGCTCATGCACTGCATGGATTTTTCTAATGAATCCCTCTTTAGCATATATTTATGTCAGTTGACAAAGTGAAAGAAGTAATTTCCTTAAATATTGAGCATTCATACGTAAATTGCAGCCTAGTGGAATCTTCTTCTATCCAAACGGAATTCTTTATCTATTTCTGTTATATAAGAAAAGCAATAATTTCTTATCGGTAGACTTTGAAATACAGATGAGCGTTCACTTGGAGTGTTATGAAGTGTCAGCTTTTCCACAGCATTTACTTTTCATGGTCTTAATTTCTCATTTCATTATCTCGTCTTATTCTCTTGCCATGTCAGTGTTTTGATTCGATGGCTTCCATGTGACAAGAGCTCCTGCTGTGTGAGTGATGCAAATGCGGCTTTAAAAGTAGTACAACTTGCTATTAAGGCAGCTCCCTTCTCAGAAATTTCTTAAAGCTGCAGTGAGGCAAGTCATTTAAGACGAACTTTGATATGCACAGCAGGCTAAACCCTCCTGCAGTCCCTGCCACGGATGGCTCTGCAAAATTTGCCTTTCTTTGTTCCCGATTCTCTGATATTTGATCTGCTACTGCCCTGGGAAAGGAGATGTGATACTTCAGGCTTTTATCTCTGAATGTTCTCACTTCAAGCAGTGTAATGTCTGCAAAGTCCTTAACCAAAATATGTTATCATTGCTTTAATGACCAAAGTAAGGAGCATGATTTTGCTTGGCTTTTCCTGGGGCAAGACCTAAGTCCACATAGAGAGGGCAGACCTGGGGCAAAGTGTGGTTCTGAGTCCTGGTTTGTGACCATGGTAAGATTCCAGTCCTCAGAAGACAACATGTACAATGTGATCTTCCAGCTTTATTTCCTCCCCACATCACATCTTGGAAAGGAAATTACAGAACAGGGAACCCCACTAAACACAAGTGCAGCAAGAAAGGACCGTTCACATCTGGGAGGTGATGGCACAGCAGTGTGAAGGATCTGCCTAACTGAGTGCATTTAATGGTAACAAGGCAGCCCTTTTCTGCACTATTGCTCCCTTTGCAAGAATAGGAATGTACCTTTGCTGCTCTTAAGATAGTAAGGTTTCTTAAGATGAAACTTTAATTAGCTATAATGGGAAATTGCACCATTGCAATGAACAGAATTGTTTTTATATATTCCAGCTATAATTATACTGTAGGGAATCCAAATCACATCATCCATAGCTGACTCACAACCCACAGCAATTCAGTTTGAAGATTGTCTCTCTTATTTACCAGTCTAAAAGAGGAAAAGACCAAATTCTGCATGTATATTTGAAGGCTAGAATATGTCTTCCTATTTTAAATCGTGGTTCCTACTGGCACAGTTTTAGAGTGACAGCCTAGAGAAGGTATTAAGTCTTTGTGATGGGTTTGGGAAAAATTACCTCTGTTAGCCGCTCCTCAAATCTTTTCAGAAATATTTACAGCATTTGATTGCAGTCTGTGGTCTACTTCAAAGGGCAAAGGCTGCCAGAAGAAAAATTGGTTGCAAGAGATGATGATAAGTTTCACCCATCAAGTCAGAGCTGTTGCTGAAATTCACCACTCTTTTACAATCCTGTTCTATGTCCTCAGTGAAACTTGTTAATTTTTCCTTACAAAACAGATTGGTCCCTGCAAAATGAGGTCCCTTTGATTTACAGATCTCACTTACATGAAAGGTGAAGTGGAACAGCTAGCAGCTGTTGAATCTCCAACAGCTCCAGTGTTTGCTAAGCCTGTTGCTCTGGTACTACTTTTAATGTCAGCCCTAATCCAGGCCTTCAGGAAGTGAAAGAATTAAAAATATGATTACTTTCTTTCTTGCAAAAGCACCCAAACTATGTGGAGAGGGAACACCAAAGATGCAATCTGTAAATATCCATCTGAATAGTTCATGTTATGCGCTTGTGTATGAGCTCTCCCTTGATACATGCTCAACTGTGCATTGATCCATTAATTACTTACTAAAGTTTCTTCAGTGATAAATTGAGGAAAAAACCCACGTGCTAATACATTTCAGTATATATATATTTATATTTTTTCCTGTATTTCATTGTATTTATTTTATTTTATATATATAATACTTATATATTCATATATACGCATGTATTAAAAAGCCTTCTGTATAGTGTCTTGGGTAATAAGCACATAGCCCTGCTTAAGCGGGAGAGTTGGACTATATGATTTCCAGAGGTCGTTTCCAACCTCAACCATTCTGTCATTTTGTGAATATATTTTTTTTCCTTTGAGTTCAGAGCTGGATATAAATAGCTAGCTTTATATCTTTACTCTGCTAATCAGCATATTTGGGAGTGGGTCAAGCAGATCTTTAAAGTCCTGTCTGGGAAGAAAAATATTAAAAGTAAGATTAGGGGTATATAGAAGGAAAAAAGATAAGGATTTCCCTTGATATCTTCTTTTAATTTGAATTCTCTCACTCATTCAAGTCATGATATGCTTCTTGAAAACCCTAAGAGAGTGAAGGAGTGTAAGTGAGACAGAAATCAAAGCAGAATCAAGGAGAATCTTCTATTTTCTGGAAGGAGAGACAAGCAGAAACAGAAAAACAAATGAGGAAAGTAATAAACAGCAAGAAAAGAAGAGTAATTATCTTAGCAACTGTGATTAAGCAAAAAAGAACCTGGAGAAACAGATGCCAACAACTTACATATTCAGGAATCTACACCTTATTTTGGTGAACTTATATTTTTATTTAGTTTTGTTCGTGGAGCATTTCCCAGAAATCTAACATTTTCTGACTATTTCTAACTTTGTGTTATATATCCTAGGAATATGGGCTGGGGAATTCATGTATAGTCAGAAGAAAAAAGGTTTCTTCCGCAAAACAGGTTGGTCAGACTTGTTGAGGATGTGAAATCAGTTTGGGGTTTTTTTCTGAAATCAGAATTTTTTTTTTATTCAATAAATTTATCTTGTGTGTTTAACCAGTGCCTTGACTTTGCCCTTACTATGAAGATGTATAGCAATTCTTTCAGGGATGAAGAATTGTTTGGTTCTAGTCAGTTTGAACCAGGATTTTTTGTTTGTTTATAGGTCAGTCAGTGAGATGAAACATCCCTTTTCTTGTGCAACCTTCATTCAGTATGAAACAGAACTAGGGCAGAGAAGTTTTTAAGCAGTACAGAAAAAAAAAATCAGATCATAGTGAAGCATTGACAAGTCTCAGGTAATATATAGGGGATCAGGATGTGACAGAAATGATGGCTGGGCGAAAAAGGTGTAATGCATCAAATAAGGAATATTTCCACTCAACACAGCAATTAATTGAATTGAGAATAGCAGCAAAACAAGGTTTGCAAGTAACATACATATTTTTGCAGATATTCTGGTCCTGCTGGAAAAAAAATGGATGAAAAGAGGGAAAAGAAAATGGGGAGAGGAGTTGTGGAAAAAAAAAAAAAAAACCAAAATCTCTCGCTGTCTCTCTAATGAACATTTGTTTATAAACAACTTCCAAAAATTGTCCTATTTAGGAAGAAACCAATGCAGAGGACTGGCTTAGACGCTGGACTCTAAATTTAAACTGAGAGAATGTCTGGTGTCATTCTAGCATGTGGAAACCAATTTCTGAGCAATCTGTACTTACTTGTCCCTTCACTCATATATATCACTGCAGCACTTGCTTTCTCATATTCACTGTGACTGCTGGGAACTCATGTTTGCCTCGAGGCTTGCTTGTCTTGAAATTTGAAATCTCCAATAATACAGCCTGTATAATCAGGGATTCTCATATCCCTGAGAAACCTCTCCTGTCCACACATATTTAAGGAGTTCTGGGCTCATAAAGGAAGCTGTTTATTTGTTAAGAATATTAGATCTGTATGGGGTATTTTAGGATAGGGAAAATTAAGAGCCAATCTGCGAAATGTATTAAATATCTGTGTTTATATGAATCAACACACTCAGTACAGAACTTCAAAACAGTGATACTGCTTATGTCTTTCAACTGCATGGCGTGGCATTCAGAAATGTTGCACTTTGGTCCCTCTTAATCACTTGCTGCTTGTTTTTGGCTTTTTCTTTCGGTTTGATGTGTCTCATTTTCCAGTTGTAAGTCAGGGAGGTGCTCTAAGATCTACTGTGAGCTCTGTAAAAGGCTGCAGTCTCTTGTAGGTTTCATGTTTTCTGTTTTCCTTGTGCTGTCACCTGCTAGATCTCTGGGGCCCTACCTAGAGAGGAGGATGGGTGGGATAGCAACAAAGAGAACAAGGTCACCACAAAAAATTAATGTGAAACTCATAAAGAAAAACTGCAGCCTGAGGTGTTAGTTACCCCTGTTATAATGTGTTACTAAACTACAAAAGTTGCTGCTTGCAAATGAAGATAGATATGAAAAATTGAATATCAGGGGAATATTGGGTTTAGAAAATGTGCAAGACTGAAACAAGCCACACCAAGTTGGTGAAGAGCAAGAGTAATTTCCTTCGACCTTAGTTGTCTGCAGTGTAGAGGTCTACAGCCAAAATAATTACCAGGTTCAATTAGAACCACAAAGAGGTAACCAACGGCCAGTGGAGTTCAGAGCACAAGTAGTTGTCTATTTTAGGATGAGACAAATCACTCCCTAAGCCCCAGTAAGTTGTTAGATTTGCTCTACTCTGACCATAAAGGGATCTCAGTGTGGCCTCACTTGCTCAGATGAAATCACCTCCACTGTGTACAACCACATTTACAGAAAAGAATCTCCACCAAGGTGCTGATAATACCACAGTCCCAGCAGCCCCACTGGACCAGTACCACACTCTATTTCCTTTTGCATTGCAGCAAGGTGGGTGTGGAAAGAGAAATGCAGACTCTTCACTTTCCTGCTAGTCTCACCCAACCCTCTTCTCTTAAATGGCTTAATAGTATCAGAATAACCAGTGTTTTTATGACACTGTTTTTCAGTATTATGAAAGATTCAACTAGAATTGCTCAGCCTTTTTGATCCACAGTTAAACATGCTTCCAACTTGTGTGGAATATCCTTTTAAATATTGCCATTACTCAACAATTCAATAGGGATACAGAAAATAACCCTCCCTTTTCCCGTCTCTCCTCTGTATTCCCAAAATATCTGGGAATATTGCAATCTAGGAGGAAGGATGTCATCTTTGCTATTATCTTCAACAGCCGATATTACACTTTGAAGCTCAAAAGCAGGGGAGTTTTTGTTGTTGTTTTTGTTTTTTTCCAAATAAAAGGCAGTATAGATCCTTGTACATTGCTGGTCTGAGTGTCAGGGACGTGATATTGTAGTTCTAGGAGCTCAAGAAATACAAATAAATGATTTCTTCTTCCTGCACTGAAGAAGATTTCATCCCTAACAATCATCAATCTCCGGGCATCTTTCCTTGGCTATAAATTAGTCAAGCTGGAAGTAAGAGCAGCTTTCCCTCCCTGCAAGGGCCCCTTGGTTTATGATCACATGGGAACATTTCTCCCCAGACTTTTTCACTTAATTGTCAATCATATCCTTTCAGGAAAGTTTGAGGATGGCCTGGAAAACTCTCCATCACAGCCATTTCTTTTGGTGGTGTGAGGCAGAGGTGGTTGTTTTTTGGTTTTGAATTTTACCTTCTGGAAGAATGAAGGACCTAGATCTTGTTAGATTCACCTGAAACTGCTTCTGACAGCAGACAAACATAAAGAAGATAAGAGAAGATATTTTCTAAACAAAGCCTTAAGAACATGATTGCAAAATTGGAAATAAATGGGTAAATATTAACCAATAAAAATAAACCAATAGAAAGTGAAGTGAGATTATATTGTCTCCTTCTCTATCTGTCACGTTGGATTCCTCTGTGAGACACCGTTGCATTTGGATCCCAGGTCACGATCTGCACTTTCCCCACCTGAACACTACTATTCAGAACTGATAACCTCCCTAAACACTTTCCTTTGGTTTTATAGCAAGGCTTTCCTGGTTATGAGCAAGTCTCACTGAAGCTTCTCAGCAGTTTTAAGTGTTCCCAAGGCTCTCTTGTAATTTAGGAAACCTTACCCTGCTGTAAATTTTCCTGGCTGCTTCTTGCCTGTCACAGCTGCAGACGGAGCACCTCTGCTTTGAGCAATGAGAGTTTCCCCTTGATATGGAGACAGGACCTTGGGAGGGCTGACTCATCCTCTCTGGAGGACTTTATCTCCAGAAATCAAGGGACTTTCACTCTTGTCCTCTCACATTACCAATGAACACATCATAGAACCATAGAATCATATCGTAGAATGCTTAAGTTTGGAAGGGAGCTCTAGAGGTCATCCAGTCCAAACACCCTGCACATGCAGGGTCACCTGGAACATGTGGCACAGGGTGACATCATCAAACTTAGTTTGTAGAGACCACCCAGGGCAAAAGAAGTAAAAAGACACAGGGCCTAGGAATGGTCTGTTCAGACTAAACATGTCCTACATGTCATCCCTCAGTTTCACTGTTGGTTTTAAGTTTTATTGTAATTCAGGACAAAAGCTGAGTTGCTTCCTTGCCAAGTGTCATAAGGATATCCAAATGCTCCTGTTCCCTACCCAGTCTTCCAGGAAAACAACCTGCATGCTAAGAAGCAGCTTCCACTCTATAGGCATCTAGCTCAGGGCACATGAGCACGGTGCTTATATTAAGCTTTCCAAGGAAAAGGGCTGGTGGTGAGTGCAAGGAGAATCACAAGGTACTTTAATTACAATGTAAGCCTGATTCATTCATGACTCAAAGTAGTTGCATACATGACATGTGGCAAGGACATACATAAGGAGAATGTTTATGTTGGGGGAAAGATCATATTTCATTATGAAAATGGCTTGGTAGCTTTTCTTATCACCAGTGCAGAAGAGTTATATAACCTGGCTATGCTTGATTGAGAGCTTGAGCAAAGGGGAACGTACAAGATGTATTTCAAGGAGGAATATTATTTATATATTAGAAAAAAATATGAAGTAGGAGAGTGTCTTGTTTTACTCTGCTCATTATGGATCAAAGGAATCAGTAGTAATGAATATGGAGAAACTTTCTAATGCGTAATCCAACATGTTGTGTTTGCATTATTATTCATTTGATCTTTATTTGCAATGACATAGTGTATATGTCTTTGGGATTCTCCATCAGGAATTTTCCCAAGTTGATGGCAGAACAGTTAGACTTAGAATCATAGGGTTTTGTTTTTTTTCCCCAGACTAGTATTTTTCTCATATTTAAGTAAATTTCCTCAGAGATAAAAGCTTTTCCAAAGCTGTAAATTCTACTGCTCATTGTAAAGCAAAAGGAAGAGAGAATTCCCATAATTCTTAGAAAAGCACTCAAAGATCCTTGAATAGCTTATATATTTTGCTAACCTCCTTCCTCAAAATGGCAAAATCCACTTTGTTTAAAATTTACAGAAATGAAAACAAATAAGCTTTGATCTGCTGAGGCAGATAGCAACATAAGAAAATGTTTACCTAAGAAAGGATATAACATAGTTATAGGTAACTGAATATTGGCATTTAGAAAGGACAGCTTCTGGCAGCATTTTTCTCTGATATGAATGTTCTTCTGTCATGATTGCACTTGGACCAGGCAAAATAGTTAAAACCCAAAACTTCATTGCAAGGATGACACTTCCATCTCTAACAATCTTTGCTCCCCAAGGATTTGCTTTCTTCCAAGATCTGGAGGGAAAAAAAAAAAAAGAGAGAGAGAAATGAACACGGACTTCAGAGACTCCGAAATTATGAAAATTATTCTCATAATATAGAATCAGATCCCTAACTATCCTCTTTCAAAGTGTTTATTTTCATATTTACAATACAAGGAAGTAGATCAACAAATCTAGTGCAAGGTACAAGGAAAGTACAAGGAAACATCATACAATCAGCTTAAGATTTTTCTCTGTAGAAGGCACAGAAGGCATCTACATGGAGGAAGGGGTGTATTGACAGAAATGCGCTCTCTTTTCCCACTTTCTATTAATTAAATCATCAAAAATGATGTTATGCCAAAGCTAATTGTCCTCTCTTGCAGGAATATTGATCCTCATCAAGGACCAAACATAGAGTTTCCAGACCATGGGTTCTTTTAGTGGGATGAGGGGGAAAGAGGGTGAATTTTTCTACTCCTTCTCTTTTACAAATAATCAGGATCTTCAGAGACTCTAGTCAAAGACTGCAGATGATCTCTACTGTGACAAAGATCCTCACACATCTTCTCCAGATGAAAAGTTTCTTCAAACTAGTCTTACTCAAAAGAAAATTTTATGCCGATTGGATACTTTGCTTGGAAAGGGAATGTAGAAAGTAGAAAATTGCATAGACTGTAGACAGCACAAAACTAGGAGGAATGGCTGATATATGAGGTGGTTACACAGCTATTCGTTTTTTCAGGTTATTAAGGCCTGACATCTTTAGCCTGGAGAAGACTGTGAAAGAATCTTATTAATGTGTATAAATATATGAGGGGAGTGTGTAAATATTGAGCCAGATGTTTTCAGTGGCACCCAGGGACAGGACAAGAGTCAATGGGCTGAAACAGAGGAAACAGCCATAAACTAAAGCACCAAAAGTTCCACAGGAACTTAAGGAAAAATTTCTTGACAGTGAGGGTGACAGAGCCCTGTAACAGGCTGCCCAGAGAGGTTGTGGAGTCTCCTTCTCTGGAGATCTTCAAAACCCTCTTGGATGCCACCCTGTGCCCTGTGCTTTAGGCATCCCTGTATGTGCCAGGAGGTTGGACTAGATGATCTCTAAAGCACTCTTCCAAGCTTTGGGGATTCTATGATTCTATGCAATTCCACCTGAAGACAAGAAAACACTCTTTGTTGTGATGGTGGTGGAACTTGGAAATAGCTTACCCAGAGAGGCTGTGAAATCTTCATCCTTGGAGATATTCATCACACCACTGGACATGGTCCAGGGCAACTTGTTCTGGTTGACCACTCTAGAGAAGGTGGGATGGACTCAATAAGCTCAAAAGGTCCTTTCCTACTTCAACTATTCCGTGAGTCCATAAATCTATACTATTCGTATTTCACCATATTGCTTAATACACTCCCAGGAGTTGCTCTGATGCTATAGCAATGTGGACATTAGAAGAACAGAATGGACTACCGAGGGTTTAGCTCCAAGAGTCTAACTATCTGCTAGTTTCATGCTTTTTATGGAAATTCTCTTGTTGCAAACATTGTAAGTAGAGCTGCCCTGGAATTTCTGTTTCAGTCTCATTCCCAGGTGCTTGTGAGTTTTCTGATGGCAGTTGACATAATTTAAAGCAACTGAAAAATGCAATCCAAGCTGTTCTCACTCCCAGACCTGAAATCTCTGGAGTAAGATGGTGGTTTTCTTAGCCCTGTACTTCTTCTGTACTTCCCACTACTTGAAAAAGGTAAATATTCATATGTAGTAACAAAAAAAGAAAAAAAAACTTGCTCTTTCTGCAACTATTACTAAATAAAAGTAACTATTCCGAGCTCTTTATTCCTCATGGTACAAAGAAAGGTGAATGCACGGTGCACGTATTTTCCCCTTGGCTTGTCTTATCTCCTGTTCCGTGCCAAGTTCCCCAGTGCAAATAAACTGTGATTTAAAGAGAAAAGTCAGAGGAAAAGTGTTGTCGGGCTGACAGATATTTACTCTGACTGGAGAATATTTATTGTGAGTGGAGGCTGCACGTGAAGCAGGGGACATATGAACAACCTAGAAATAAATGCAGACTTGTCATCTCTCCAATCACTGGCCCAGGTGATCTTATTAACAGAAGCACACTGTAACAGTGGAAATTGTAGCCATAATGTCTTGATCAAAGTAAATGCATCTCTGGCTATACACACACATGAAGAGCCAAAGCTTCCAAACAGCTCAGGTATGTCTCTGCAGAGCTGGAAGATTTTTTTTTTATTTTCTTTGCATTATTAATATCTTTTTCATCCATTACTGCATTTCTCCTGTGCACAGAGATATCTCAGCAGGGCACTTAAGCTTGTAGAAGACCCTTAGGGTATTTTAGAGCTACATAGTCAATAGGGGAGCCTCTTAAAGACACATAGGGTTTGTAGTTATCTGTCTCAATGAGCAATTCATCTGACCAGCTCTGAATTACCTATCACAAAGGTTTCTGTGTATGGTGAGTAAGGCACCCTGGACTCTCTATACCTAGAGAGCGAGTCAGGAGAATTAGTAATCATGCCAAAATGAATGCCTAAATTTTTTGGAGGAGTGCCACAGAACCTGCTCAGTTTTTGTACTGACTGCCACACAGCTGGAGTCATTCCTATTGCAAGAGGAAGGTGATCATGCTTCAGTGAAGCAGTGTTCAGTAAAGCAATTGCCATTAAAGAGTCTTGCCCCAACTTCTACCACCACCTCCAGCCAATTATGTCTTGACGGAAAGATAAGTTTCTTAAAGTTCCTTTTGTTTATTCCCTTCAAAAAGCTACATTTTAATGACATATGGAAATTCTGAGATGGGTTTCTGTTTCATAAGGTTTCTTTTTGTGGGGTTTTTTTTCTCTCTTTTTCTGAAAGAGAGGCAGCGACAGAGAAAAGAGAGACACCCAGATTAATCAACAGCTATTTAGACACTAGGAAAGCTTCCCCTTCACTAGATTAAGTCTCAACAGGAGACAGGAACTGATATTTTCTTGCCGAACTCTCGCTTTACAGGAAGATTTCCTTTTACTTTTAGTGCAGAACAAGGCCAAAGTCTAATGCCTCTGAGTTTTGGCTGAAGATAATTCTGCATTTCTGGATGTACCAGCAGTACCAGAGATGGAGAGAAGAATTTGGACTTGGACCTGGGAATGGGAGAGAAAGGGTTGATAGGGCTGCTGCTGTGTGGTCCTTGCAAAGGTGATTTCACATCCAGCATTGAACATATGGGGAGCCCAGAGATACTTTTTCAGGTGGGAACAGAACTTCTCTTTACTACACCTTGAGAAAGGGCAGACTGTAGCAGAGGGGTGATTTTGTTTGTCCTAAAGTCCATGGTCAAAGATCTCAGGAGGAGGAAGCTCTTGCCCTAAATCCTTCCTTATAGAGGCAGTTTTGATTATTCCAGCTGGTTCAGTACAGCAGAAGAGGAGACTGCACTGAAAATACAACTACCCTGCAAAGTTTGCACTGAATGTAGCACAAGCTTGCTAAGAGAGCTCTTCTCTGACATGCACATTTGTTTACATCCCTCCCTGGCAAAGTCTCACTCAGTCTCTCAGTGGCTGGGCTCTCCCTGGCTCCAAGAAATTTCTCTCTCATTCCCCAGCTCCTATTTTATTTTATTTTATTTTATTTTATTTTATTTTATTTTATTTTATTTTATTTTATTTTATTTTATTTTATTTTATTTTATTTTATTTTATTTNATTTTATTTTATTTTATTTTATTTTATTTTATTTTATTTTATTTTATTTTATTTTATTTTATTTTATTTTATTTTATTTTATTTTATTTTATTTTTATAAATAAACACCTCCTTACCACACTACACAGGAAACCACCTTCTCTGTTTCTGTCTATTAAAAAATGTGATTTCTCTTGTTCAGTGCCTTGTATTTAGTTTACCATTCTGTCTTCTTTACAGCTCCATTTACTGCTGTGGCCAATATTTAATGAAGCCTGGAACACAGACGTATGGATTTTCTTTCTGTTTGCATTGCTTATTATTCAGCACCTGAAAGCAAACTCTTGAATGCAAGGAGAAGAAATACAGCTTATTTTGTTTTATTTCTCACCTCTTAGAAATTTCTCCACTAAGACAGTCTGTTTTGTTGTTTCCAGTAATCTCACCCCCGAAGGCTCTCTCTTTGTCGTCACTTAAATGCTAATTTTATTACATGGAGTTGCTCTCATGTAATTCGTTTGCTACTTGTTTACTTCTTGTACGATCAGCCTTTCTCTCCAAATACTTGTATAACACTCAGTAGAAAAAGGATGTTGGGGTGCATAATCCACAAGATCCACAAAGAACTAGATCATTTCAATGATTATTCACTATACAAAAAGGGAAATCTGTTGCACACGATTCATAGCCA
This sequence comes from Eudromia elegans, assembly GCA_003342815.1. NCBI lineage: Eukaryota > Metazoa > Chordata > Aves > Tinamiformes > Tinamidae > Eudromia > Eudromia elegans. The sequence goes on along the minus strand of PTEX01000085.1, from coordinate 1,022,211 downwards.
TTCTATTGTGAATCTCATTCAAGGTAGGTCAAGAGATTTGTTGTGGGTTTGCTGAGCATTTGACCAAGATGGGAACTGAACCAGAATTTCCCAAGGCTAAATACTGTGTTAAGCTACAAGAATGCTCTTTTTTTTTTTTTTTTTTCTCTTTTTCTCCTTCTGGGTGATTTAATGTGAAATAAAATATGACATAATGGCTCTGTGTAAGGGGAAAGCAAACATCCTCAACCACGTGTACCTGCATGCTGGTACATCTTGGGCTAACTGGACTTTGAAACATAATTCAAATTATTTTAGATGCTTTTGAGAAAGATTTTAGAAAATAAGATCTGAAAATCTGTGGATGGACTGGAGAAAAATACCGGTAGGAATAATCTTGCTCTGGCAGGAGACATCTAGAAGAGGACCTTTTCCTTCCCCTGCGTCTATAATAATAGTAAAAATATTTTTCTAAAGTTATCCTGATTTTTTTTTATCTTAAAAGAAATAATGCAAGTAATATGAATGCCTTAGTTCTTCCTCACTTTGAAGAGGAGGTTGATCCAGGGCAGGGAAACATCTGCTGTGATTCTGCTTGTGTGAAACCGCCTGTCCTGTACTGAGGCCTCAAATGACAACAGATGATTTTATTTTATTTTATTTTATTTTATTTTATTTTATTTTATTTTATTTTATTTTATTTTATTTTATTTTATTTTATTTTATTTTATTTTATTTTATTTCATTTCATTTCATTTCATTTCACTTGTTTTTTTAAATCATTATTCTACAATTTCAGGGAGTTTTCCTTAGTTCCCAGACTGTGGGGCTCGATTGATCTCATTCATCTTGTCCACCATCACTATGATTTCAGAAGCTTTGATCATACCCTCATCAGCCTTCTCCTCTCCAGACAGTAGACTCCCAAACTTCATTGTTTCTCCCCATCAAGCAACTTCTCTATGCCGTTAACAGACTGAATTCTACTTCCCTGCACCTTTTTCTAACTCAGCATCTTTTTCCTTGCTCTAGCTGGTTCTCATTTCTTCATTGTGAAAGTAGCATGCTTTCTACAAAAAGTGTTCAGAATTGATGATATCAAGAAATAGGAAACACGCAGCTTCCCTCTGCTTGCATGTTGCAGTGACTGGCAAGTGCACTGTAAGGCAACCAGTGTTTGGCTGCCAGTGCTTTCCGACATGATTTTGTCTGTTAGTTTAGAAAGATTTTTACTACCCAGTGTTTTCTCCTTGAAGAAGCATTTTACACACTACAATCAAAACAACTCCCAAAGCTTTCTTCTTCCTTTCTTTTATAAACTGAAAAAAAAATCAATGTTTTTCAGTCTGTCACTGGTCAGTGTTGTATCCACACTGCAAATTATGCCTGTGCCATGTCACTTCCAAGAGCTAATGTCATCATTACTACAAGTAGATACGCATCAAAATATATGACCCGGCCCCTTGTTTGTACAACTAATATCTCATTCATACTCTTTTCTCACTAGCCCAGAAGCCCTGAGAACAATAGAAGAGTGTCTCTTCACCTGTACAAGGTAGATGCTTCCAGTGCTTCCCTGTCTTCTAGGTCATATTGTGATCTTTTTCCATGGAAGTATAACTGTGCATTCAACAATAATAAATGCTAGTCTGCAGAAAAGGATGCATGCAGGAAGCTTTAGGCAAATTGGATATTTTAGTCCAGTTAATCTGGATTCTTCTAAATTAAATAAACTGTAACACTGGACAGATTCTCTCTTGGAAGGCTGGAAAGATGATGGAACCTGTTTTTCTACTTCATGGGCTCTAGAAACTGGATATTTAGAAGCACTTTCCAGATAAGCCTGTTCTTTTGGGGATCCATTCTGTGGCACCTGAAAGCAGAATGAGCCTCTCAGAGAATCAAAGCACAAAAAATACTAAATAGTTATTCTGCAAATCCCACTTGGCTAAGGGGGCAAGCAGAGGACTGAGGCACTCATTATAGTCAACACTGATGTGTCTTCTTGCCTCAGTGCTTGCCCAGACATTACATTTTTGGCTGTTCAGTAGCTTTACACACTGCCATAGGATAACAGAATATTCTGAAGTGAAGCTGTAGCTGGGTGAGAGTATTTTATTGCTTAAAATTTGAACTGAAATTATCTTTTTTCTTTTTTTCTTTTTTGGCATCTAGCCTTTTCACCTCTTTGCCTGTCTTTTAACTTGAGCATTGAAAGTGCATGCTCTGAATTGCTGGGAAGCTGCATCTCTTCTTGTCCTTCTCTCTCTGTTACACAGAGACAAGATTGATGGTAAATTGGCAATACCGCTGAGAAGAGGCGAAGCTTTAGTCTTCATTTGTGTGCACGCTTTTGTGCTGGCCCATGCGCTACTAGCATCACAGAAGATAAAAGTGTTTTTAATCGGAGCAGAAAACGTGGAGAAAAATATCACAGGGTGTAGCCAAGAAGAAAGAAACACTCTCGCTGGTACTTGGCTTAGGAGACATTTATTCTGGCTTCCCTTTGCAGTTTGCTTCATTTTAACTCTTTTTGTATTTTTTTTATTGTTGTTGTTCAATTTTCTGCAAGAAAGAGATTAAATTAATGGAAATTGATTGGCACAGCTGCAGTTATGTACACAGAGGTCTGTTTACAATGGGCACATATATCACAGGGCAAAACTTCCTAGGGTGTTTTGTTACTGAAAGCAATTATTAAAGTTCACCTTTGCTTCACTTTGATCTGATTTCCCCCACTCCATCCTCATTTTGTTTTGATTACTAACTATATTTCTGTAGCCACCTTCACCCCATTTTTCAGTCTTCCCCTATACTGAAAAAAAAACCCCAAAAACTATCAAGACACATGGACATAAAGTGTATAAGAATTATATATAATCAGGCACTGCTTCTTCCACACCACAATTTCAAGAAGTTTTATAATCAGTGATTTACAGCTCTATAGTATTCTCTATGTCACAAGTAGGGAACACTATCACCCTTAGAGAAATTGCTCCCTAAGGGCTGGACCTGGTAGTGTAAATCATCATTTTACTGGGCCTACATCATCTTGGATCAGTTCAGGTTCTGCTGCAGAATCAAATTCAAGAAGCCAAAACAAAACAACTTAATATATTTTCCTTAAAGATAGACTCACAGAGAGAAACAGAGCATTCTTGGTGTGAGATGAGGATTGAAGCCTACATTAGAAAGGGCTACTAAGCCCTTTGGAATCGTCTTGGAATTGTCTTTTTACTCAAACTTCTTCCATCTCCTTACACAACCTAATCCAAGCCAGTGGGGCAGGATGTTTACCTCTGTAGTTTAATATGTAGGTCTAAGAGTGCTCTTTGACTGAAGATCATACTTCTTCCGTCATTTTCCTTCCACTCTTTGAGTCCTGTTGACTACTCATTGTCCATGTCTGCTCTACACAAAGGTTCCTTGGAGGAACTGTAAACAAAAACGCAATTTCTCAGCAAGCTGTGGTTAAATCTACTGGAGCATGACTTGAGTAGAAGAAAAGCAGGAGGCAGAAGAGAGGCGGACTGGTGCTTGGAGTATCTCATTTCCTCCACAGCTGCTGTATTGAAGGATCCAGCTGTGTGGCTGTGGACCTGTGGACCTGTGGCTGTGGACACCTAAGAGGTAGGCTTACTTTTTCCTTGCTCTTCACTTCACTGCTCGTCTGCCTCCTGAAGAGGCTCCCAACGCTTCCAGTCAAACCTGTGTCACAAAGTTGCTATGAGGATTAGCAGCTTGATCTTTGCACAGCGGCATGGACATGAAAAGCATTCAATAATCAGGAGCTAGCATTAAAGTGCTTCCAAGCCTGGCACAGATTGAAGCTAAAGCTCAGGTCCAGTGTTATACTTTATCCACTTATCACAAGGACTGAGGCAATCCTTTTCTTACAAACAATTAGAGGAACCCCATGAGTGAATCCATGCACAGCCAGTTCCACTTTGATGCATTAAGGCAGTTTCCAGTGCCACAAATCATAGAAATGGCAGCCTTCCTAATCCCATAGTTTAATTCTTGGCATCTTTGTGTAGGTTTCTAAGCAAGAGGCAAATAAGTTTGATCAGTCTTTCAAGCTGACCGTGCCAGCATCTAACAGTCTTCATTTCAACTTCCAAAAGTTGAAAAATATCTTAGTTTCCATTGTACAAAGCTAAATGGTCTGTGATTTTCAGCAGCCACGATCAAAGAATTTGCATGGTATAATCCAACGATTTGTTGGTGCCAGTCCTCGGTATCAACCATTTTGAGATATGCAACCAGAGGAAGAAATAAATGATATTATCCAATGGCAAACTAAATTGTATTCACTATTTCTTCATCGTAAATAAAGACCTAAAAACACAGAAACCCAGAAGCATCTCTGTAAAAGGTATAGTAAATCACTGAAAGTATGTGAAGATGAATAAAGGGACTCAAGGATGGATTTACTGACCATATTAAAATGAAACTCTTGACTAAAACAGATTAAAATATGAGACTTGAACTCCTCACATCGCTTTTGAGAAGGAGACGCTCTCCTGTCACTAGGACAGCAGATTTGTGACTTAAGGGTACAATCCGGAGAGCAAGGACAGGCTCCACACAGACATCAAGATGTCCAGAATAAGAAAGATTCCCAAAGGGTGAACCTCAAGCTGACTGCAGTGATTATGAGTCATATTTCTTGGAGAAGGCAGGTCTGTAGGGAACCAAACAACAAATGTCATTGCAAGAACCATACACATTTCAAAGCGGAAAGTTCTCCTCAGTGCAAACTCGTATCCAGCACGTGGATATGCAATGGAGAAAGAAGTGGGTTCACAAAGCCTCCTTACCCTTCTTCCAGTTTTGAAGTAGTCCTATATTGAACCAAGATCATTGGCAGGTGAATCCATCAGTGGTGATCATTGGTAGATGAACCTAACCTCTCCTAGCAAATAGAAGTCCCAAAAAGCCTTTCCGTAGGGAGAATGAAGTGTAAAAGTGGGAGAAGATGAGAGAATGAGTAATGGCAGAAGAAAAGACCTTGGGACTTATCATGTATAGACTGTCAAAGATCTTTGAATATCTCCTCCTAGCACATTCAGCTATCTACTACTACTACTATCTACCTACCTACTGACCTGACTTCCTCCCAAAGTCTCTACACATTTTAAGTATTGAAATTTGAAGTGCTTACTTATTCAAAAATCATCTTCGTCATTCGTGGAACAGGAAAGAATATGGCATGCTTCAAGAACAAGAAAAGAGCAACAGAGGATGCTTTATCCTAGAGGCAGTTCCCTCATGGAGGAAAATTTCTGTCAAGTTCAAGAGATTTTATGTAAGAACAGGGTTGAAAAATTTCCTTCGCTCCTCTTCGAAATGAGCAGAACCACATGTGCCTTTCTTTTCTTCCTTATTTTTAAGCGTCAGCATATAAAAAATGCTCTGAAGAAACTTTAAAAATTGTCCATTATTAATGCAAAATTTTTGAACTAATGAGGAAAGACTGGAATGGAGTAGTTGGATACTGGGAGAACACTGACAGGGTAGACAGGGTAGACGTGATAACATCAGACAAAAATATTTCTGTAAGGCTAAATCTTAACCACTAGATATTTTATTTGATAAAAGCAAAAGAGTGAAAGCAGTAAAGATGCAATATTAAGTGAAATGAAAAAGTCAGAAATGCAAATTCTCTAGCTTGTTCTCTTTCAATTTTTCTTTTTATTTCACCCTCTGTATTTGCGGTTTAAATGTGTTTTTCAGACATTGGTGTAGAAATTAACTAAAGTGCAGATGAATGCATGTTGTCCCTGATTTCTAGATTATTTTCCCAGGTAATCCTCGTATTTCTCTTCATTTCTACTAAGGTAGCAATTTTGTGGGCACTGAAAAAAAAAAAAAGGGAAAAATAGAAAGGGGAATAGAGGTCGGCCAAGTTTTCGCTTTGGAAAAAAAAAAAAAAAAAAAGAGTAAAAGAGAAGGAGAGATATACAGGAATCATGTTGATTCATCAGAACACAAACCTCCAGTCAGAAAACGCCAATATTGAAACTTTAGCCTGTAAATGACAACATTCAATTAAACTTTTGAGATAAATGCCATATCAAAAAAAAAACAATATCCTTTCAAAAAATGATATCTTAGAAGTTAGCACAAAAAGACAGATTTGAGAAACTGCCTCATTTGATTTAGAACGGGATTTTGAACTTAAGTCTTCCCCATAAATGCAAAAGACCTAACAACTAGAGAATCAATCAGTTCTTTGTAATGAAAAATTTACCAGAAAAAGTTACCATTCTGCTCAGCTGCAAAATAAATACAAATTGTGAAACTTCAAATGGTTTCATAAAAAAAGGAATTCCTATTTTCCAGCCCACACCCCTATGGACTTTGTAATTTCTACTAGTATATGGCATTTGTTATACTAGAGTCAAAATTAAATATCTCTAGGTTATTGCAATATTTTACTAATAATATGTCAAATTTAATATGATTGGGACTGTCTCACAAGATATTCCCCGCTTTCTGGAACTTTAAGGCAAATAGTTCCTTTGGAACAAACATACTCACTGAATTCATCTGGGGCATGGCCAAGACTGAACATAATTAGTTCCCTCTGCCCAAAGAAAATCAAAGGCATGAATGGTCACTAGTATTTACCCCTATGTTTGCCAAGAATCATTAGCCACTCTGGGCAATCTTCTCTATTGACTTGAAACAGCTTTACCAGGCACTTCCAATTGAGTATTGAACTAATTTGGATTTAAGTGTAAGCCAAATAACCTCCCCAGACGCTTTATGATTTTACGTCAACTGAGAGATATCAGATTTAATGCCAAGAAACAGTGCCTTGGCACTATTATTAGTAGGAGAAGAAAAAATACCTAAGCCTCCTGAGTTCTTTTGTGGCTCCTGTTGGTTTATAAGTTGTCTTTGGAAAGATACTTAAAGTCTCCAAAAAAGGGAACATCAATCCAGCTAAAATCATAAGAAGGTTTGTCTCTGATTTTCATTAGGCCCAAGTTTTCTTTCTCTGTGAAATGGGATCGATCTGGTTCTGATACGTTATACCTTGATGCTGTTGCAATTAATTTTCCCTCTAAGAAGTGTGGTGTTGTATTAATAAACTGATTTATGTCTACAGGGTGGTTTGAGACTGTTCAACAGTAGGTGATTCAAAGTATGAATATTAATATTGTCTTCAGGCGGTTGTCTTTCTTACATGTCTAGAGAAAATGGACTGGTTTCTCATACTTATCATCATACATTTACGGGACTGAGTCCTGTGAGCAAAATTCAGATTTACGCAAACAGAACGGAGATCAAAATCTAACTTTGTATTTATCAAATATTGCTATTAAGCAGTTTAATTAATAAAGCTTGTGCTGGAACTATTTTAAAAAGAGAGATTTGTGATGGAAAGATTAATGCCTTTCTCCCAGGAATGTCCTGAATAGTTTCTTCTGTGATGGCAAGGGCTGTGGAGACCTTTGGAAAAGCCATCAGTTTAACACTTCCTCAAAGCTTTTTGCTCTACGTTTCTCACAAGCATTTCTTATTCATATCACTGGATTACAGGAGTAGATGATTTAGGACAAACAGGGGAGGTGCTCACAGGAGGGTAGGAGAGGTTGTTCACTGAGGACTACCCAACAAAAAAGATCTTCACAAGAAGCTCTGATTGGGTTCAGCAGCTTTTTCGTAGGTTCATTTCGAAGTGATGTCTATTCAGAGAAGTTGTGTGAACATCCTCATCCCCTGAAGGAGATTAACTTTCTCCATCAGATAGCAAGACAACATTGGATGTCTATCATCCTCTGACTAAAATGAGCCTTTGCCATCCACCTGCAACATGTCATTGCAAATCCTTGCATACACCACAGGTTAGCAAAGAGCTTAAACACAGCTTGGCTGCTACAGACACATTGAATTTAGCTGATAGGGCTGAGATGAAGATATATTGCCCCAGGAAGAATTGCTGCAGGATATTCAGCTGCAGAACGCTACTGTATTAACTGTTAAAGGCTAATTGTAAGTAAAACTCAGAAGGATCGATCCTGCTCACCTCAATCAGCTTATTGATTAAAGCTATAAAAAGAAAATAGCCCGCTCTTAAACGTGGCCACAACTCCAGTCACCACCTGGTGACTGACAATTTATTGGTGCAAACCTCACATGAACTTTTTTGCAGATGATTATTGCACCTAATTGAGTTTACAGCTGACTTCAGACTTTCCTTTAAATTACATAATCTTTCTCTCCTTGTCTTCAAAAGAAGGTCAGTTTATCCATGTTCAGGTCATACACACCAGTTATTGCACCATTTCTCATGACCATCTGGTGTTCTGGAAAGAGAAAAACAGGAAAACATGCATCAAACAGATCACTGGGTTCTGCTATGAAGAGAGAGATTCATCAGTGATTGACAAAAAAAAAAAAAAAAGGAAAAGGCAATAAAAGAGCTAATGAGCCAGTTTGCTTTGCCTTGAACCCAAGCATGAAAATGGAGGTGTTTTGTTCATAGCTTAAGGTAACAATGTACACTTTTATCACAGTCAGCATGCCATCAAAAAAGCAATATTTAAATAACAGCTAAGAGCAGCCACTGTGATACCACAGCATGTATGACTGACAGCTGGACCCAGGCCTGAATTATTTAGCATAGATCTAATCCTGTCCTTGTAGGATTTGCAGTTTTGCCAAGAGTAATGCTGCTTGCTTTTTTTTCTTCTTTTCTTTTTTTTTTTTTTTTTTTTCTTCCTTCCTTTTTGTTTTCCTAGCATCATGCCTCCCTTCATTTCATACTATTTTTACACACGGGCAGAGAGGAATTCTCCCAGACAGGAGCAGAGCTGCAGGTGTCACGAGCATCAGTGTTTATCCAGCACGACACCGGCTGGCTGCCTCGGCTCCGTGACAGCGAGCACAGCTGCCAGGCAGCATCCCAGCTGCAGCGCTCAGCACACCTTTCATCCTGGCTTACCATCCCGCCCACTGAGAACACCCCTCATCCACACTGCAGCCACGTCAGACTAGGTGCCCGGCTCTGCCAAACATGAGCAAACATCTCCTTTTGGCTCGGAAGTTATCAGGAATGTGTCCTGGGAGAGAGGAGTCAGGTGTGGTGGGGAATATCCCCGTTTTAATGAAGCCAGAGACCAGAATATCAGAAGTCACAGCCCAGTGGGAATCAATAGAGAAGTCTCCCAATGCTGGTGCAAATGAGTTCTCTCTACTTATCTTAAAACACAGGTTTTTAATATCTCTTAATAAGAGATTCTCCTTGATCCAAGAGAAAATCTAAACAGAATTTCCTTTCTTCCTTCCTCTCACCCTCCCTCTCTCCCTCCCTCCCTCCTTCCTCACTTCTTCCTTTCCTTCCTTTCTTCCTTCTTCCCTCCCTCCCTCCCTCCCTCCCTCCCTCCCTCCCTCCCTCCTTCCCTCCCTCCTTCCCTCCTTCCTTTCTTCCTCCTTTCTTTCTTTTCTTCCTCTCTTCCTCCTTTCCTTCCTTTCTTCTTCTCTCCATTTTTTTAATTTCAAAAAGAGCTAATGCATCTGTAAAGGCAACCTCATCTCATGCTTGATAATAAGTGGAAAGGATGCAGATGGTGGTGTCTGTGGCCATCACCCTCACACATCCTACCTCACCAGGCTGATTGGTACCAGAGCTCAGACTCAAGACCGAGTAACCTTAAGTGAAATATTTCCCTTCCTTTCCCACATCCTGACCCAAGTTCTTCACAGAGATCCTTTACATTGCAAGAAGGAAAGAAATAAAAATCAGCATTAGGTGATTGATAATTCTGTGAGTAAGCCCAAGGGTTTAGAGATAAATATGTGGAACTGTTTGCTGAGGTCCTGGCATATCCCTAGTGGTTTCCATCAGTTAAGTCTCCATCATGTAAGAAGGGAGAAGGATGAGCATAGAGCCTAGAACCTACCTGCCCCAAGTGACAACACAGGGAATAGGAAACAGGAGAATGCCTTGGCCACAGGCTGCTCATTTTTATGAGATAAATTTATGTTCAGTCTTCCATGCCAAAGTTATTCTGCATTATAATTTTTTTCCATTACTCTAGAAAGACTGACTGTAACCCCTAAGAGGTTAGCACCTCCTTTGGAAAAGTTGGATGTTTGAATTTGAGCTTTTTGTTTTGAATATTCAATTACCTGTGCAAACCGGATATATTAACTTTGTTGACTACTGTTTTCTGATACACTGATCATAAGCTCTGCAGAGAACCTCCCATCCTGATCCACTCCCACATGATTTTAGCACCGTGCGAGTACACAAAGAAAGAGCAGAGAAAGAAGAGATCACAGACCTCAGAGACCCTTCATCATGCTCGAGTCACCAGCAGCTGACAATGACGGCAATGAAAAGAAAAATGGTTTTCTGCCTCATGCAGCCTGCCACCTCGCAGAAGAAGCCCTGACTGCAATCAAAGTCAAGATAGATAGAAATGTCACAAAGCATACCAGGAACTGTTGAGACATGTCTTGTATGGCTGGGACATGAGAGGTTGTCTGCAAAAGCAAAAGGTATTCACATCTCCAGAATGCACAAGAGGAAAAGCAAAATTAGCTGTTCCCCACTCTAGGCAAAACATGATAAAGTTGACCAACATTCAGTCGTGTTACTCTTGAAATGCCAGCCAAATGAAGGATGCTGCTGCCAAGAGGTTCATCACCAGAGACGATTTAGCAGACAAAAGTCAATCAGCCAACCCTGTTCTCTTGTCACCAGAGCAACACAGACCTTAGCTACACTCATTCTGCAAATACCCCTCTTCCAGGTGTTTGCAAGTCTCTCCTTCCTTCTGCGACCATATCAGTGGGAGACATAACAAAGAAGCTATTGTGAGTCTCCGACACATGAGACAATAGTCTTGCGAGTTAGGACAAGTTTCCCATGCAAAGGACGATTGATATTCTCACTTGTTCCCACTTGCTGATCAACTGGTTTATTTCTGTGAATGGGAAATAGGTGATTCAATTGGTATAATGGATTGTAATTAGATGGTAATAGGTGTACATGCATACACAGTGAGCAGAGTACATAAATGGAAGGTTTAATTTACCGTTATTGAGATTTCCTTTCAGATCACTGAATAAGAACTGTTCATATTGAATAATTTCATTATATTTTACTTTGTCTGCAGATATAGTAATATTTCTCTTTTGCTTTTGAAACGGGCAGCCTATAGCCAAAGTAACAAAATGTCAATTTCAGGAGTTGCTAAGTTTATTTTATATATGTTCACTCACATAAACATACTTGAGCGAGGTTAAGATTTGTTTAATGCTATTCATAAACACTTTCAAAGAATATGAACCACAAAGCAGCTTGCAGAACACATATACACACTTTCTCATAATCCAGTTTGTAGAAAAATATTCTCTGGGTTTTGTAGAAAAATGATAACATTTCTATAGATATTGTTTTCTCTAAAGCATCCTTAAAAAATATCTTGACACATAATCATATTCTTTTTGAAACCATATAAGATGATTTCGAAAAAAAAAGAAAAAGAAAGAAAACTATGGAGAAAGTAAAAATTACCCTTTACATAATGTGAGAGCCTAGAATAATAGAGAATTCAGTCAGATTCATCCCCTTGAGGTACTACCTGCATTTTCTCTTAGACATTTGTGTTTGGTTAACTTTGTGGAATTTGAGAAAGGAACTTTTAATGTGGTAAATGCAGATATATCTGTACATACAAAGATCCATTTGTGTAGAAATCAAGGAACTATGAAAGGAAGAAAGGGCTGCATATTATACAATCAACCAAGGGCTTCAAAGGTCCCTAGATATTCTTGTTTGATATGAAGTGATTCATTTGGTCCTCATCAAACTCATTCTCCTTTCACAGTTTCCCCCTTGTCCTGCCTAGGAAGGGGAGCTCTCAGGAGCAGAAGTTGCCTTTGCTTTGTGGTTACAGAGAATATTGCAGCAGCGCCCTGATTGCACATTGTTCCTGTTGCTCTGACATAGCCATTCAGGCTCAAGAATTTCCTTTACAATGAGAGGTACCTACCTGAGAGGCCTGCTCTTAAAAGTGTTCTCATGAGGTTCAGAGCAGCAGATTTTCCAGAAGCCCCAGAAATCCAAGGCCCTGTCTTTATTAACTCTATCAGGATGGTCAAAAATGGGCTTTGGATGACATTAAACAAAATGGAGAGATATTGAGGAAAAGGCTGTATTTTTAGATTACATCTTTTCTGTTCTAAATGTTCCATAGTAAGTAATTGAAGAAAACACATGATAGAGTCTCATAGCTGAGCCTTGGATATCATCTTTTTTAGAAGGGAATTCGTGTCATCAGCAATCATTATTTTAGTATCTTATTCAGGACAGAAGACCAACAAACTAAAAAAACATGTCTACCAAAGAAGAATGGTAATCACAAAGCTAGGAAGTGTTTTGCTGGATCAGTTACACAATCAGATATGGAAAGAGACTATGAGAGTATGAAATACTCTCATGAAATACTCACAGTGTTCATCTAGAAAGAGCACGACAAGCAAAAACCAACCAAACTGGTTTGTTTATCAAACCAAACATTCCTCATAAATTCCTTGCGCCTCAGACAGGCATGTTAATAAAATGAATAACAGGGTCAAGACTGTTGCTATTAAATCAACGTTGTGAGCAGAACCTTTCCTTCGGTAGCAGTGACTCTGTCAGCAAACATTTATCTACTAGATGTATTAGTGATGCTTCATCAAATTATTCTAGCCCTTTCTTCTTAAGGTGTGGAGGTACATCAGTGTTTGGCCAATGTTTAACCCAGGTGTTTGACCAATTTTAGACAGAAGTCCAATAGAAACAGCAATTATAAGGCTCCCGCATCATTATCCTTCCAGGAATGTTCCTAGGAACAGATCATTTTGTCCTTGATGGACAAAGCTGGGTAGAAAAACTGGAAAAATAGATGTTTTCAGAACTGCTGAGTGCCCCTGTGGAGAAGCCTCCATGGTAATGGGAGCAGGTAAGTCATCTTGGTCCTCCTGTGCTTTTCTGCTTGGCTGTCTTTTCCAGCAGGCAACATATTCCTGCAGTTCAGAGAACTATGCAGGAAGCCTGGTTTTGTGAATCGAGACAAGTTTTTGGCTCCATTTTCATAAACAGCTGTGCTGCAGACCAAATTTCTTTTCCAAAGCAGGACATTTCCCCCTCCTCCTTTTTTTTGTTAACCTAGAGAAAAGAGGATTTATTTCCATTTATGCATATCAGGATTCATATGCATGATCCTCCAAATCTGTACACGTAAATGTGTTACATTTTTTTAACCCAAGGAGGAATCTCAATTGAGTATGACACAGAGGTAGAAACTACCCAGGTATTAAGTCTGACTAGTTTCATGCAAATAAGCAGCCAGGTAGAGAAAAGAAATCTTATTAACAACTGTACTGTAGAAAAAGGCGTGAGCACAACCCTTTACAATATATTAGAGAGTCCCCACAAGAGCTAGCCCTTTGAACAGAAATATAAAGGAAGCCAAGCTCACATGAAAAATGGACCAACAGGAATAGCAAAATATAAAACAGTATTGCAGTGTTTATGTGCCCTATCTGGCTGGCAGAGCAGTACCTAGCTTCAGCAAGCTTTTCATTCATCTAAATGGCCACTACTTGAAGAGGGTCCAGTGCAGACAGACCCTTCCAAGACTACATTTCTCAGCCAAGATGAGTTAAATGGGAGAGGATAGTTGTCTCAGAACAGGTTTCATGTGAAATTCCCACTATTGCTGTCATAAATCCATTCAGAGCAAACAAACAAACGACAGAAACACCAAACATCAGAGAGCCCTGGGTATAACACACTGACAGGAGCTAAGTATGTGCTCACTACCTGCAAAACAGTGCTGTGCAACAGCCCCTGAACTAGTGCCTGGTGCCCCAGCACCAGGGTAAAGCGCTGAGGGACATTCCTTGGAGCAAGGATATGGGAAAGTGCAGATCCTGCATTGCAGCAGGTTTCTGCACATTTGTCCCGGGAATAATGTCACCCTTGGATGATGGCATTCTTCCACCATTACTCCCTTGCAAAGACAGATGCTGCTGCCCTCCCTCCTTGGGTCTCAGGCCTCATCCAGATGGAGAGAAAGCTGCACCGAAAGTCCCCAACCTCCATGTGCAGGGAGGTCACTTTGCCCAGAAGAACTCTTGCACGTCTTCATACAGCCCCTCAATTCACTGCTGGCATTGCCCAGGTGATACAAGGAAGCCTCTCCCTGTCTTGGGTGTTTATCTTGCAGTCATACTCCAAAAGCATTCCCAAATTGCTCCAGTGACATATGGGAAACACTACACTCCCTTTTTGGCAGAGGAGAAACTGAGGCACGGAGAGGTTACATGCCTTTATCATAATCACATTGGGATTTTGGAGGAAGGCCAGGAAGAGAATGCGGTAACTCATGCTACATGCAGAGAGCAAAATAGATATCCACTGATCCAAAAAAGCCCTTTTCGAGCCTGCTAACCTGCACCAGACACAGTGTGGAAACTGTCAGCATCTCTGTGAGGCAGCCCAGGGTCTGACTGCCAGCTCCCCTGGGACACAGCCTTTGCAATCCATGGAGAAGGAAGGCTGTTGGATTTGGCAGTCCGCAGAGATTTATTGACATTGTGGCTGTCACAAACGGAAGGATAGCAGGTACTTGAGAAATATCATATTTTGATTCTGTTATTCTGGTGATTGTAACCTTTAATGGGCAGTTTTGCTTGGTTTCAGCTGCCATAAATCACATGGAGCACATAATAGCACCCATTTGCTAGAGCTTCAAGGTTCCAGCAGGAGAGAAGGAAAAGTGTGACCAACCTCTCATCTCTACTGTAGCCCCACTGAGCAAGTGCAAGTGCACTGGAGTCCATCCCAATCCCAGACTGCTCATTGTCCAGTTTTGCAAAATGTTTTTCCCCACCATTAGTGAGGTCCTAGGGAATTTTCACCCTGCATCCTTGCCAGGGTGAAGAAGTCAAGAAAGATAAGGGATGGCATGGACTTTTTGTTGCCAAACTCTGATCAAGGCTGATTCCTTATCGCAAAGAGATGGGAAAGGACAATCACCGGGTAATGAGTCCATTCAAAGCATTTCCTGAAGATGAAATCTTTATCTTCTAGCTTAGAGTAAGGAAAACTGAGGTACAGGCTTGGAATGACAAATGGCTAACCTGAGCCAGCCAGTGAGAAGACCATGATAGGCAATAAGTGTCCTCCATACTCAACGCACAGGGGTCTAGCCTGCAGTGCATGAGAAGAAAGGACCTTGCAGCCTTTTGAAGAGGAAATGGGCAAATCCCCTCTCTTCCAGCAAGAGGGATATTGTTTTCATGTTCAGCTCCCCATGCTTCACTACAGAGTCAGCAAAATCCTCATGTCCTAAACCTTCACCTACCTGCAATTATGAGCTATAAGGGCAAATATTTAGGACCTGTTTCCTTTCTCCAAGCATTCCTCTTCCTTAATAATGGAGAATAGCTGAAGGAGAGAATTAACGCTGAGAATCTGTAGGCATTAATTTTTCATCTGATTATTAATATGCTTGTAGCAGGTGTTACAAGACTTGTATTTAGTGGTCTCAGAGAATGGGGAAGATATGAGAGCTACTTATCTTCCTTTTAGCTGCTCGCTGACTGGGTTATGAGGAGGAGGGAAGAGGTCAAAGATAGCCCTGTTGTATATTTGTAATGCAGCTTGCTGGTAATTCTAAAGTCCTTATCTGATTTGGACATCTTTGCTACATCTGACTTTCTTCCTTCTCTCTTGACCTTATCTTTCTTTTCATTCTTTTTTCAGGAGTAAAAATGAAAGACGGTCAAATTATTTCCCAAGCCCTCAAAATTGGAATAGTGAGTGTTGCCTTTGGGGAATCCTGGGGAATCTGATATATCGTGATACTCAATGTTAATATAAAAGTTTTAGGACTTCAGCCAGTATTACCAGTAAAAAGTGGCTTGCTAGAAGATGGGACAGAGAGGATCTGGCAAAATTCTCTGGCTTGCGATGCTAATTGCAGACACAATAAACATCTTAAGTGTATAGTATATTTTAGTAAAAACGTCTTAAGTGTAGAGTATATCTTTAGTAAATTTTTTTTATATATATGGTTTGTGTGACCTCTCCTTATTAACTGTTTTCTGACTGGGAAAAGCCTTCATTCAACTCATTGCAGAGCCAAAGTGGCCAGCAGAGAGAAATGAGAGTAGTATTCACAGTATGAAAGAGGTTTTCAAACACAGTGATAAATATTTGGCAAAGGAAATGATTTGCAAGTTAAAGCTGGTCCACAATAGGAAGAATAAGTCAATGCAAGTAGCTTATCTTGCAATCTATAATTCTACTTATCCCAATCAAATGTTACAAACATTGAGGTCTGTTTAATCCACCAAAGCGATTTCTGTGATGCTTTCTTGTATATCTAGAGCTGAGTATGGGGCAGTTGCTTTAAGTTATTTTTGTGACCTGTGGCTTTTGTCTGAGCTTGGATCCCACACCTAGACATTGACTCTAACCACTAGCTGAAACTTTCCTTCTGTCCACCCCAACCTAGATGTTTCTTGGATTCCTCAGACACTGCTCAGTATTTCCTGCTGCATCGTTAGGTGGTTACCTCACCCCTCAGGTCACCTCCCTTCTTTCTGCATTAGAAAGGGGACACTGGCTGAAACCCATAGGATGTTCACTAGGGCACGTTACCAACATGAGTGCAGCAAAACCCTCTCTCTTTTTCTCTCTCTTTTTCTTTTTGTCTGGCACTATGCAGATTGCTAACTATGCAAATGACAACCTCCCTATTCATCTTCTGCCTTTACTGCCTCACTGTACACCCTGGATCCAAATACCTGTGCTTCAGCGATATCTGACAGATTTCTGCATCGGGCTTCACACGATAGGTGAAACCCTGAAGTAGGTCAGCACGGATCAGCGGCGCGAAGCTTCTGTATCTCTGGCAAATCCTTTAGACATCTTGCTTTTGTGTCCATAAACTTTGTATATATTTAGTATCTGCTTAAAAATCTTAGCTCTCCCGGAGCAGAGCAGGGATTGATGCCTCTAGTTAAAGGCAGCCTAAGCAGCTGGTGAATATGCTGTGTTAAGACTACCACCAAGAGGCCAGTATGGAGATGGCTGAGGAGACTGATTTAATTGCATCGTTTGCCAAGAGCAGGGAGACCCCTTTAGTGGGAAAGAAGGAAAAAGCAAAGATGGGAAGCAGGTTCTTAAAAACCAGCTGACTCCCTCTCCAGCATCACTGCATAGCAGCAGGATCAAAAAGCTGCAGACACTTGCTTGCTGTATGAAAAGCAATGCAGCAAGCACTGAGATATACACCCATATATATATACCCTGCATACACTGGTGTGCTTTCCTGCTGCTGCAACACAAGGAGTATAGCCTTGATATCCTTGTCCCAAAGAGCTCTTATCTCCTGTCACAACACCAACAAAAATATTCCCTAGCAATGAAATCTGCTAGGCCCTTAGGTTGGATAATTGTATAGGGCAGCATGCATATCCCCAGAAATAACAGCATTTTAGCTACCTGATTTCTTTTTGAGTAGTGCATTGTAAAGAAAACCTCTCCTTTGTTCCACCACAAACTCAAATTAGCTATATATAGACAGGCCTGAAAAGAAAAATTACATCCTGAACCTAAAATCAGCTGAGAAATGGCCAAACCTAAAGATTTCCTGGCCATAGGCTGGCTTAACACCAGTGTGCTTAGTGCTGCTCAGCATGACTATTTTGTGAGAGCCTAGATCACACTGCCCAGCATGTGGGGAAGCAAGACTCTGAGATTGGGTCTATATCAGTAAAAACAGCGTTAGAGGTACTGCTCAGCCCAGGAAATTATCTGTTCTGGCAAACCACTGGAAGAATCCATAGCACTTTTACAGTCTGGACTAGCCAGTGTATCCCATGCAGCTCCTGCATACAGCACAAGTCAGGAACTGTTCCCAAAAGGCAGGTGGGATGCAGCCATCGTCTTCTGGAGGGCAAGACACTGATGATAAAGATAAAACTCTCTGTCTGTTGTCCTCATTGAGTGGTATCTTATTCCCAAGTGCAGATGTGTCGTGGAGCATCTAATAAAAAGAAAAGGCAGAGAGGAGCTTTAAGATGGAAAAAAACAAACAAATAAATAAAAAAAATATCACAGGAAGCCATTACCAAGCATATGCTTGGGACTATTAGCCCCATGTGATGAAATTCTTCAGAATTTTCTGTAAGAGGACTTGTTTAATGGGTCTGGTTTATTCTGCCCTAGGACAGTGTTCATAACCTCACCAGGATCCCTTCTCTGCTGTTCCTCAGTTCTCCTGTCTTGGACTCCTTAAGACAAGAGTTGGTGGGTATGTAACAGCATAGAAAGGAAAGGAGGAGAAAAGTCCCCAAACAGGACTTATAAAAGAACCTTTCCTCTGCAGAGCACAGTGGAAATTTCCCAGCAAAATATGATAGGGCAATGCAAATGATGTTTGGAACGGATTATTGTGCCAAATCAGGGGAATACATATAAAAACTGCTCCAGCACAATACAATAACTGGGGAACACACTGATAAAGGAGAGGGGTTTGAATTCTGCTTCAAGGAGACATTGCGATGCAGCCCTAAATTCATTGGTTAAGATGCCTTCATTATACTCGATTGTGCATGTTGTGTGCTGGAAGAATCTGATTCATCACAGTATGACTCCAGTGTTGTATTAGGATAACTCCAGGAGTAATGTAAGATGCCAGAATATTAATTCAGAAATGCAGAACTAAGAAATGACCAAGCACATGAACGCATCCATGCATTTGAGCTGTGTGGGTTTTATTAGTCTCCGAAGCTTTAATTATCTCCAAAGTAACAGATAGGTATTTTTCTGACAGAAGTACCTTTTTGCAGTTCATTTCTTCAGAAGGAGCAGTGGGCTATCTCTTTCTGCTTTTTTTATGAGAAACTTTTATATCAATTAAAGACGTCTAATAGAGAACAGTTTTTAATAATAGCTCTGGTCCAAACAACAGTGCCTGTTCTGAAAAACTATGGACCTGGCTAGCTATACACTGCAGAGGAATGGCAGTGTGAACTTTGTTGGCTGACTAAGCCCTACTGCAGGGATGTGCCCTTAGTAATCAGGCTTCCTGCCTATTACCTGGCAAGTTGTATGTGTCCTAGGCATCGTGGGGAGTCACACTCTGTTGCAATAGGTTTGGCAGAACCAATCTATCAGCTCTAGGATAGGAGCTAAGACAAAGAACCTCATCTGGAACTGGGCTGTGAAGGACAATCTCTTTGTTCATCACAAAGAAGATATCAGCAAAGTTCAGTCAACTACGAGTTCTGTTCTGGTGGCTCAGACAAGATTAAGGAAACATCAGACCCCCGTCCTATCTTAAGGAGTAGATAGTGCAACATTGGATGCAGCGTGTCTGCAAGTCCAGCAGCTTTAAAGAGTTACGATGCAGCCCACCAGTCTAGATTGAATGGCTGACATCGTTCTCCTGTGATGGTGAATAATAAAGACCCAACGAAGCCCTGGGGACAGCTGTTTTGCTTCCCCGGCACAGCATGCCATTTCAGAAATCTTGGAATTCCTTGAGAGCTAAAGAAACTAAAGCAGGAGTATTGAAATATGTCTCTGTAGGGCTCTAAAACAAAAAAACCACTTTTGCTGGCTTGTGGTTTTCATCCTCTGTGACTATTTCAAAAAAATCTCTTTAAATATTAAAGGCAACAATATTTATTTTAGCAAAATAATGTGTGTGGTGCAGTGAGAATTTCATTTGTGTGTTTAGCACAAAAAGCAGTTTGAAGTGCCTTACATAAAAGAATACTCAGAATAGAGAAAGGGAAAAGATGCAGAAGCTTTTGAATAACTGCGTCTTTTCTTTTTTTGTAGGAGGTTTGCCACACTGACCTTTTGGAAAACTAAATTTGGTGGGTTGTGTTTTCTAACTTTGGGTGGGTAAACAAAGAGCCCAAGTTGAGTTCAGACTACAGTCTTTCTTGTACAGTTCTAGTCTCTGGGAGTGAACTGAAAATTTTATTCCAAAATATTGGAATAAAATCATGTGAGACCTCTATGGTTCAAGTATTTGAAATCAATAGATATTCTCATAAGTGTCATTTTGATGTCTGCAAAGTCTGGCTTTAAATTCATTACTTATTTAAAGATGTCCTTACATTTTGGAAAGGCAGAGAAAATTCTTCCATCAGTTTTCAAAGCTATTAAACCCTTTGGGTTTTTTTAGGTAATAATCGATACTACCAGATCACCTAAATCTAATATTCAGGTCCTGGTCCTGGTCAAAAACTGTGTTGAGATGCCAAATAATTTAGTATGTGTCAGGACCCTACCAAATGCATTTCCTCAGAGAATCAAGTCCATGCAAGCCATATACATATAGACAATTATAATAATTATAATATGTACAAGTCAACTCTGTGATGATGGAGTACAGAAAGAAAATTAGTGAATGAACATATTTGCAATTTTCCCTTAAAAACGAGTAGGGAATTCTTTTAAAGAAAAATTCACCTGGAGGTGTTCAGAATTTCCCATTGGAAGGGAAAGCAAGTATTTATTGATATCATCTGTCTCATAATCATTAGTAAGACGTGCAAGATCTGAGCTGTAATCAATACTTTTCCCTTTCCTCCAGAACTTCCATTCTTTTGCTTCTCTCCCGCTTTGAATGTGCTCACTGACTTAGCAAGTAACTTATAAGAAGCTTCTACTACATTGAAAGGTAGCAGTCGATAAAGGAAACACTTTTGCTGGGTCTGGGCCCCTGTCTTGACCTTGCCTCACTTTTCAGTTCTTTTCCATGTCATCAAAGATCTGGTAAGATTGGTACTTAAGGCAGTCAGGCTCTGAGAAGCAAAAATCCACAGTATTTTTTAGACCTCTCCTTGGCTTGGATTTGGACATGACACATAACCAGCTGCATCTTCCTTTCTCCAGACCCTTTGTTCATGCTGCTTAGGTCAAGGTTTCAGGTCCAGCATACTTCTCCCCATCCCTTGCTTTCTCTGCTACAACTGCCTGACCCTGCTCTCCATAGAAGCTGTTTTGACAAAAAGGACCAACTGCCAAAAAGGATTAGGCTGCAGAGGGTCCCATGTACCGCTTCCTTCCTTGCCCTCAGAGTAGGCCCACAGAAATGGGCAGGGGGGTCTTACTAGCTCACTGAAATGGAAAATCTCCCGGTTTACCCGTTTTTCAACTATAAATATTAAATTATTTGGCTGTTTTACTTCTCTCACATTTTCAAATTAACCTAACCTATGTTTCTTCCTGAGTCTTCATTTTCCAGCATACTTTGAGCCAAGAACTTCAGTGACATGTTCCACCCCAGCAAACTGGCATCAGAATAATTTAATTGAGTGGAAACTTTGGTTCCTAGAGAAGAAAAGAGATGGTAGTGCAGGCAAGGGTTCCTCCTGCAGTTTATTCTGCTCCTTACCTACCCTGTGGACTGTCTGCTCATTTACTACTGTCATAAGAAGTGATAAAAGAACATCTTTTCCTTCGCTTTTGGGGCTATGAGGATGAGGATCTGATTCAGCCTCACAAGGTGTCACGGAAATAACCTCTGACTGAGGATGGGGTATTCCATTCCTTGAAGATTAATAGATGAGTATCTGCTCCCCTAGTGGAAAGTGGATACGGTTTTTGTTGAAAAAAAAAAGTGGTTAAAAAGCAGGAAAATAAATAGAGTGAACTTCCTGAGATACATTCCTGAGATAGAAGCTCCCATGGTAGCGTGGAGGGTCCAAACACAGCATTGGATTAGTGCAGGGAAAAGAAAATTTCTATGCATCAGCAGATGCAAGGCAGCTGCCCCTGGGTTTACTTGTGTCTTGAGTTAATTTGAGTTATGCCAGTCCACTTTCATTAAAAGAATTGAAATGAGTCAAATAACTTCACACTTGCTACTGGCAAGAAGCGTGTGCATGGACTGTTGCCATGGTAATCTTCTCACGGATCTTAGCACAAAGGAAATATCGTTACTGTTACATTAATTACAGTATTACAGCAAGACACCACGTGCGTATTGAGCTAGGCACTGTACGAGTTCACAATGAGAGGTGTCCTGAGAAAGTTATTTATCTAGAAAGAGCACGTCTTTTCAACTTTACAGGCAAAATATTTATTTTACTGAGCTAAGAACTGAATGAGAGTCACGTAAATCAAAGTCAAACCACTGCCTCCAGATCAGCCTCATTATTGCCCAAGAAAGTCCAAGAACAGAGAACCACATGGTCTCCAAAAACAGTTACAAGGGTACTAATGGCTGGTAATGTACATCTTAAAACTTGAGCCGTGAACTGTCTCCATATGCCTTGTACAGAGCTGAATTCTGCAACAGCACCAGCAAACCCAGGCTAACAACCAACCAATTTTTCATAAAAGCATTTCATATTCCAGACACCATTCCTTTCCTTTTCATAGTTACTGAGGAGCTAATGCTCGTATTTGCTCTCCACAGTGGAGTTGCATCCTGGGAGTTACTGCCTGTGAGAGAATATGGCACGTAACTGAAGTCTATGAAGTACAATGAGTGGCGTTTTCATGGAATAACACATTTTGGCCTATTATAATAATAATCACCCATCATAGTAATCAGCAATAATAGCTCTCCTCTGCTTGTTAAGCTAGATTCAAATTAGTGCTAGCACCCTGTTTGAGCTCTTTCGAGACAGGTTGATGATTTTGCCAAATGTAACCTCCAAGCATAGTTATCACTTCTAGTGAACCAACAAGTCATGATGTGACTTTGTTAGAAGACCTGTCTTCTTTCCATAGGAGTTTGGTGAAGAAATGTTTTCCTGAGCTTGGATCTTCCTCTAATACTGCTCCAGAACGGACCACAAAAATTTCACTGAGATTTTATTAAAACTAAGAAATAAAGTCAACTCAACCAGCTTTACAATGTCCATTTTTTCTTCTACTAATATAGAATGTCCAATTGCAAGCACATAGGAAATATCTTCCAAACTGTAGCCTAATGCAAGAATTTTCAGTCTCCAGCTACCTAGTTTGAGTTCCTAGTTTCATGCTCTGAATTTTTACCTATGCACATGATCAGCTCTATCTCTCGACCATCTCTCATCTCCTTCTCCAGGATCTCTCCTTCCTTAACCATTTCAGATGTTGGATCTGAGATCATCAGAGAAGTCAGATCTTCCTCCTGTATCCACCTATCTGGGTATTCTCCAGGTAGAGTCAAGCATGACTAAGTCAGGGAGACATCAGATCTGGCCTCCCAAGGCACCTCAAGAAACAACATCTGACTGAGGATGGGGTACCTCATTCAGTGAAGATAAATTGCTGAGCACCTGAATCCCAAACATTTATTCCTGCAGAAACATCTCAACAAACATCTCAAGCTCCTTCCAGGCTCCAAGGAAGTTCTTGTTTCTTTTATTCTTCTATTTTGTCTTTTCCTAGCCAGTAATTTTAACCTCATCCTCATAGCATGATAACAGCTACTCCCATCAACTTTCTTCTATTTTTCACATTTTCTATGGAGTAGCCAGGGCTACTGAGTGGGGAATCACAAGGTAGCACTTTCTAGCCAGGAGAAAGAGCAACAGAAGATTATTTCATCTCTTTTTCAGTCTGCAGATGCCCCAAAATAACTGGTAGAGCCTGCAAATTTCTCTATATGAATTAAACATCTGGAAGTGGTCCAGATGCTTGTCAATTATTGACAGAAAACCATCATTCTTCATGTCTATGAATCAATATCGTATATTTGCCCTGTCTGCAGGTTTAAAGTGTAGGAGGAACCCCGTATCACAGGTTTTTGCCCTTACACTTTTCTTCCAAAAAGCACTATTTTAAGTCCACTCTGGTAGTTGTTACACTCTGATGTTTTCCCCTAAAAAATCTAATAGGTTTCTACTGTACAGCAGATGTCTAATCTGAGAGATCCAAGGGACACTGGGCAGAGTCTGGCCAATTAATTCTGGACTGAAAGTAGATTTGCAGTGTCAGCACGGTGCTGCACCTGAACTACTAAACCCTGCTATCAGCTACCTACCTCTACTGAGCCCATCCAAGTTCCTGGAGGTGGTACTATGCCCACAGCAGCTCTTCATCTACTGTAAAGACTTGAAATAAGAGCAAATCCCTATAAATATTCATCCCCAAAGTAAGAATGAAAATAAATTTTCACATGTGTCCTGAAAGTTGAATTTCAGGCTTTTGGGGAGTGATGGAGAAAATTCTACAAAAGAAGACTTTTTTTCTGTTGGAGGCTGTGTATGAGATTCCTTAAACAACCTATATTTCCTTAGAAAAATGTCCGGGTAGGAGAATTTGTTTTCTGAAAGAAGACTGCTATGCATGTTCAGGTTTAAGTCTGCTGTCCTTCTCCAGTGTCACATTGTTGCATATTGGGGGTTTCCTTCCTGCTCCTGCATTTCTGTCTCTAGATTCCATTAATATTTCAGATTATCTTATTCACAACATCATGTTTTAATACTATAAGCTTGTGTGAATTATCATAGCAGCTCCAAATGAAAATAAATTAATCTGTTATCACAAAAGAATTTCCTCTAGACAATTCAAACAGTAGTAAATTAAACTAATAACTCTAATCTTCTCACTGCTACATAGCTGCATTCCAGAGGACATCAAAGACTATGTTGTGCCATCTTCGCAATGCAGTTTTAGTTCAGTCTCCTCCTCCTTCCGCAGGGGCTTTTAGCCCTAACACATTTATTTACAGACTGCTTTCATGCACTCTGGCATTTTTTTAAGTATTATCCTGTTCCTTGCAAGTTTGTGGAGCATCATTTCAGTAGTGAGAAGAGTAGGGCAAAACACTCTTTTGCATCCGTCCTTGGAATAACATTTGAGTAATATTATCGAGAGAAAATGCGCTGTTCTTGATATGGATCATTTATAAGTGAATGTAACAGGTGCCTGCAGCACTCCTTCTCTCCTTGCTAGAGACAAGAACTCTCAAAGTCCTGTGACAGAGATATTTAGGCATATTTAACAGCTACTGTATCTAGTGAATGAAGGAAAACAAGCCTGACAGCCCATAAAGACTGACTGTATTCAAGAAGGGTAGTTTTTCTCAGAGCACCGAAAAGATTTCTTCTTTCTCAGGGACTGCACAGCAGACACAGAGGTTCTCGGCCTTCCAGTACAAGTTAGCAATAAAAAGAATAAAAGCCTTCCCACGAGGGTTTAGTCAGGCATCAGGAAAATGAACCTGGATGCTCTGGGTGAACTCATACACTGCTTGCCTCCTAAAGCAAATCCCAAGGGCATTTGTTATGAAGGTATGACCAAGCTTATTAAGTGCATCAGTCTGCCGCATAGATCTCTATCTGGGAGCACGTTGGGGAGTAAGTCAACAGGATCAAGAAAACAGGAGATCTGGCTCCCCATTCCAACATAGACATGTACATTTGCCAAGCTGAACTGAACATGACTTTACGGAGTGTTTTAGCTGGATCTCCATTGACTGTAGTGGGACTCTGTATAATTCATGTGAAGACTGAGTTGTAGACACGTTGCAGACACTTGATGTCAGAGGACATAAATGTCACCCGGTGTAAAACTTCGTGCCTGTATGAATGGCATAATGTAGCACCGTTTAGATGTAGATGAGATTGCTCATACTGTGCTGGTATAAAGCATGTCTGTTACAGCAAGGTCAGCACTGCTGTGCCATCATTACATGTGGATCACTCAGAAGAGCAGAGCAGGGATTCAGGCTGAGTCTTATAAGATTGATATTTAAACACAAGGGTCTGCATATGTGTTAGGCATCTAAATATTTAGAGGAGCAGAGACATGGGACTAAGTTCAGCTGACCATGCAATGGCATCTGAGGTTTGCACAGGGTTGAGAGAGGAAAATGTCTACAAGCAACTTAGAAGTTGGGAGCTATGGAAGATAAGGTGCATCGTCTCAATTTAACCCAGTCATCATTCTTTAGGCAAGGGTTTGGAAATCCAGTCAGTGCAGCCAGTGGAGCTCAGAGAGTGACTTAGCTCACCCTGCAGCAGATACCTACATTTCCTCCAGAAGAAAAGCACCAGGAGGGCTGTCAATCTGAAGAACCATTCAAAGTATTTCATAGAAGGAATCACTGTCTCAAAACAACTTGTATCCCATCAGTAAAGAAAATTAAGGTGGCATTGGCTTTCTTTTCTGCTATCGTGTCTGTTGGCTTTTAACAGGGCTGGAAAAGAGAAGTAGAAAGTAGATTTTTTTTTTTACTTTTTTTTTGATTTAAGAAAGCATAAAGACTATCTCTAGTGGGAGAATATTATTTTATATTGAAATGTCATCAGAGAAATGAAGAAAGTCCCAATTTAATATATATAATATATATTTATGTTAATGCACACACACTCATATATAGAGATGTTATTACTTACCCTAATTATAAAAAAAAATCAGACAGTAACTGCTAAGAAGCACTATGAATATGAATTGATTATAATAGGGATATAAACTCTGTCATATGATATTACTGGATTTACTGAGAGTGATAATTAGAACAGCATACACCAGATCTACATATTCCCAGCACTCATGATGGCCTGTCATGAGGCAGAAAACATCATTCCACCAATCTGAAGGATGAAGTAACAGAGGCTAAATAAGAAAGGAGGAGTGACTGGGAGACGGAAATGGGAGATGGACAGTGCACAGAAATCTGACCAGTTGGTAATTATCTGAAGCTGTGGTGCTTCTGTACTTGAAGAAATTTCAAAGATGCAGTAGTGTGTCTGAAACCAGGTCTTAGATATCCTACCCCATGTTGCTTTTATTCCATGGTGTGTGACAGAGGCAGAAAGGTGTCTGCACATAAAATAACAATCAGGGAAGAAGGATAAGTGTAGAGCATCTTTGCAGACAGGGAAGGCTCATGCAAGGCTCTGAAGCTGTCTAGATAGTTAGGGCTACCTCCTTTTACCTGAACAGGAATCTGGCTCCTCTCTAACTCTGATCTCTCTTCTCTTTGGACCCAGAAAATCACTGTAACAAGGAACAACATAGTTTGTAATGCCTGTGAGGAGTGTTTCACAAAGGGTGATGATGGATCTCACTCCTCAAGGGGAGGACTAAGCTTGCTGATGTATTTGCTGATATCCTGGATGCAACATCCACAGAGACAGTAGGCAAAGGGAAGGTCATAACAAGGTGCTTCTGATGACTGGGTAAAGGAGCTAATATGTCCATCTTCAAAACTGGAGAGGAAGAGGATGCAGGGAGCTGTAAGTTCAGCCTCAGCTTATTTCCTGGGGACAAAAAAGTTACTTTCAGACACTAGAAGGACAAAAGGGTGATCACACACCACATGAAGACAGGTTGAGGGATCTGGATGTGTTGTAGCCTTGAGAAGACTACACAGGAGACCTAATAGCAGCCTGTTTGTACATATGCGGAGGTCATCAAGAAGACAGACCCAGGCTCTTTGCGAAGATGTCCAGAGGGCTAATGAAGGGCCATAAATTGAAACAAGAAGGTTGTTCTGAATGGATATAAGAAAAAAAAAATCCATCAAAGGGTAGAGTCCAACAGATCTTGTTGAAAGAAACTAACCTAGTTCTGGGAGAGATAGAAAAACATAGCATTTGGCCATTTATTTTTCTGGATAGCTTCACAAAGTTTCTGCATGTTTTTGTGTTACTGGCCTCACCTTCTGCCTCTGTATCAAGAGACAAAGCAACAGAGCTTGGCAAATTCACGCATATTGCATGCCACCAGAAGAACAGGCCTGCTCAAGAATAATTGTCCCTGATAGAATATTGACTTTGATTAGGAAACACACATTAACATCTTCCTTCATTTAGGCTTCACTTGTAGAAGACAGCTTCCTTAAGTGTTCTGTTGTCTAGAATATTAGACTAGGAATTAAAAATGACAAGATGGACAATTTGGCAGCAACTGTTTAATTAGGCAATAAATTAAAATCCCTGAGAGTACAAGAATCTGTGGCATTTCTCTCCCAGATACAAATCAGATTGTTTGTCACATGCACAACACTCCTTTTTTACAGATTACAGACAAAGACTCACAGCCTTTGCTTTTGGTTTTAACAAACCCACACTGACCTTTAGAAAGTGCATTTATATTATTTTTTTTTTCCTGCTGATGGATCTGGGGGATCTTCCAAAATGCTATATACATGCTATCTTCAGGACTAAACTACGAATCCTCCTGCAGACTTTATACCCCAAAACAGTCATCTTGTTGTCTATTTCCCATGACCTTGCAACTTCCCTGCTAAGTTTTTAACTCCTTTTTTGAGAATGAAGACAAGTAGAAATCACCTCTCAGCTTCCTGAAATCCCAGTGAGTCAGATACCAAAAGCTGTATCCTATGTCAGGATTGGAAATTAGATGTTTTAATGGCTCACCTAGTTGCACCTGAGAGAAAGATAAGTGCTGGGCTGTACCCAAGTCTGTAGCTCAGTCATGCAGATGGTCTTGCTCAATAATGCAATACCATCTCTATCCCGCTCTGGGTCCTCATACAACCATGCTGGAATGGGAACAATGTTGTGGTCTTTGCACAAGAGCATCAACAACATGAAATTAAAATTTTGTTGTTTTGGAAAATCCTCGCTGGACTTCCCCCATTTTGGAAAGATTTCTGCTATTTCTCTGAAGCTCAGTAGAGCAATGCCTAATTAGAAAGTCTATCTCTCAGACCTATGCATACTCAAAATGAAGGCTCCTCCTTGGCCATACCCTTAGCCCATAATAAACATTGTCTCATTTAGCAGATTGTATTTAATGTCCCAGTGGAGACTGCGGGAAAATGCTAAATAAATCCAGACTGTCACTGAAATGGTTTTGGTTAGTATTCAGAGCAATGCTACTACTGCAAGGAGACCCTAAGAGGAAGACAAAAGAGGTTTAAAGCTATCTCCACAAACAAGAAAGGATTAAGTGATATCCCAGTGTCCCTCTTTACTATTGTAAGACTGAGCAAACAGATGATACATGATCTATTCTGGTTAGCTGCTGAAATGTCTACCAACCACACAAAGACACTGCTCATCTGTGGACCTTTTTAATCTTACAGCTTCTTATGCATGGCCTGAGTAGATAGAATTGCAGTATTGCCTCTGGGCTCCCTGTGCAGAGCAGTTGTAATTGATGGGTTTGAAGTATGAGTCAGAAAAATAGTTGCTGAGAATAAGTCTGTCAAAATGAACAACTCTCACTCTGTTGCTCTAGCATCCATCAGTCTATGGGGTTAGTTCTACATCTATCAATTTGGAGGGTGGATAAAAAGGATGTGAAAACAAACACATTATAAAAACTCACATCCTCCAGAGCATTGATTAATACGGTTGGCATCGAATCAGCACAACTCCCTGCCACAGCCACACATGTCTGCTAGTCCACAGAAAAAAAAATACTGTCAAGAATAATATCAGTAAAATAGCCCAGTAATTGGTAAATTTACAGTGTGTCTTGTGCTGTTCCTTTAGCAGTCTGTAGCTTCTGGGGCTTTTGAATATTTGTGCTGCTGCTTAAAATGGTATCGGGTATTTTGCAGTGCACATATTAGACAATGTAAGGACCAACAGGATGGACTGTTTATTACATGGTGCTTGTCTGTGGAAGAATGCAGATTTGTTAACACAAGTTATACTCTTTTCCTAATCAGTCAACCTGCATACTTACCAAAAATAGCAATGAAAGACAGGGAACTGTAAAACGTAGGGCAATATTTAGCTTAGGTTAATACCCAAGAACTGATCCACACAAAAAAGATCAAAAGAGCAAAAGCATAAAGCCAAGGCAGGTATACCCAAATGCTACAGAGGCATCTAGCTATGCTGCACACAGTATGAACCCATACTGCTCTATGAACCAGAACACAGAAGACTCCATCTATAAAAATACTATGCAGTGTACTAGGGCAAGAGTGAGGTTAGTGGAGGTATCGTGCTACAAACACAAAGTCTGCAGCTGCTAGCTCAGCAAGCACAGAGGAATCGCCTGTCCATAAACTACTCCTTGAACAGGACAAAGTTGGACATAATTTACACACCTCTTAATTTCAGAGTGAGAAAATTTGGTAGCATTGTTCAGATGTGAGACACATCCAGACAGAAAGAAAAACGTCTATTGCCTTCATTGTGAGCAGCAAATATTGAACTTGTCATTCAGCAGCCCTTTTAATGGAACATGTGTTGTAAAAACAGAAAAATAATCGAATTTTCTTTCAGGGACCAACTGGTGCTTAGGGATAAGAAAGGTTTTGTTTTACTCTGAAATGTTTTGTTTGTTAATGAAATCAAAATGAAATGGCACGTTCTTGTGCCATGCTACACAAAATGTTCTTTCTGATGAAAAATGCAACATAGCATTCTGTTTTCAGAATTTCAACCATTTTCCTTTCTTCCTTAAAAAAAAAAATCAATTTCCAAATGAAAATATCCATTTGGGGATAAAAGTAAAAAAGTTCTTCCAGAAAATTTAGAAATCACATGTATTTTCCAGTTTACCCACTATTTTAAGTCTGAATCTTTGCTGAGGTCATTCCGTTCACTAATAATTCTGGTCACTGTCGAACTGAATTGAGGGGGGAATTTACTTTTTAGGAAGAAAAATCAGGTGCTCTCTATCTCCTGTCTAATTGGCATAGAGCTTTAGGGACTTCATGTTCCACACCTTCCCAACTATAAAACACTTGATGTTTATATAATTACCTATATGCTCTGGGAGGCTTTGAGAATAAAAATTGTGCATTATAGAAATTTAAATGTATAAAGTGCCATATAAACAAGCACTTTCACACTCTGAAGTTTCCTAAAAAATGCTTCTGTTCGAGCTGAATTTATAGTCAGTGGAGAGAGGAAGACCACCGTCTCCGACCAAAGGTCAATGTGAACGTCAGTGGCTGTGTCATTGGTCAACTAAATTATGAAGATGATCAACAAATTTAACCCAAACCCCTGTAAAACTGATTATCTCAATTCATCAGACCAAATGGGATTAACCATTGCTTCTGGTCAAGTTCAGTGTCAGAGAAACTGAAAGATTTAAAGAAAGTAAGTTGAGGGTTCACTGCAGTATTTCTCAATAAATCTACTACTAAAAATCATTTCACCTCCGCACATACTGGGGAAATAGTTATATAATTTCTGTGATTTATTAACCCAACCAGCAGAAGTAACACAGCAAGCCTGAATTCCATTGTCATGTATCTGGGAATTATGTTTTAATTAACCAAGGTCCCTACTATGTTTTCTAAGCCTCCTACAGAGCAATTGAAAAACCCCAAACAGCTGCAGGGCTAAAAGATACTCTAGACAGTAGTGTCCTCACACCCTTTTGTTCTAGCTTAGTGAACACCTCTGGTGAAAAATGCATGTTGAAGAAGCAAGCAATCAATTAATTGACACTTTTAATGAAAACTCTCCATTCTGGTGGTGGCAGCAGAAAAGATTAAACTTGTTCTCATTTAATTGTGATAAATTATTAAACACAAATGTGAAAGCAAAGAGAGAGGAGAAGGGTGGTCTTCAAATGAACTCCATGAAGGTCTGTGGAATGGATCTGAATAACAATTCAGAGCCTGAGAGTTATGAGAGACATCAAATATTAGGTATATCTAAACACTTTCTGCATATGATTGCCCGTTTACATCACATAGGCTTTAGACTTTTATCATAAATGAAGGTATGTTTGATAATGTCTTTCTATTTATTTACCTCCAACATCACCGTGATACGTAATTTCTTCTATGCACCATATTCCACTCTTTATTTATATTGTCTTCACATTTTATCATTGTGATCAACTCCTCTGTGAAAGCTTAGAGATGCAGAGCATGCTTGTATAGTTCTTTTTACAATAGGTCCTAAATGGATCATGGCCTTTGCTTTATACTGCAATAGAACTACTCTGTAATAATAAGAAGAGACAGATGCACTTGAGAGTTTCTAAATATTTAAGTAAGTGGCACTGAGAAACACACCTCACGTCCTTCCTTCATGCTTCAGACACATTTTCTGATGTAACAAAGAAAAAATGTCCAAAATGTCATTTTAAGACTTGCCCAAGGATGGGGTGCCCAAAGATCCTGAAATGATGACCATCAAAACAAGATACATTATTATCTCTGAGATTCATACAGAAAGGGAGAAGAACCACTATTGTTAGGTGGCATTTTCTGCAAAGTCTTAAAGATAAAGCTAATTTTAGTATCAGTAAGCATTATCTTAGACCACTGAACCACTAGCAGGTCTCATCTCAAATGGCTTTAAGTGCAGACTGGAATATCTCTCAGGTCTTTGACACCCTAGGCAGATTTTAATTGTATGTTTATTTGCAATACGTAGTCCAGACACCAGATGTCACTGCATGTTGCAGAGTATTGCAGAGATGGACCAGGGTATGGTGAGCAATTAGAGGCAAAGTGGAGCACGAGTTGTGTGGAACCATGTTTTCCACTAGTCTTACTGTTACCTTCCTTAAGAAACACATTTTGTTCAAGAAGAAACATGATCCTGTACATCAGATAGTCACAATGATCCAGAGTATGACTAATAAACTGTTCTTAAAACAGTTGACCTAGTTTATTATTTATCTTGATATTACTAGACAAAAATAGCTGGTTTGCATTTCATAAAATGATGGAATTTAGGTTTTATATTTTAATCAAAGTATTATTTTCTTAATTCACTGCATAGATGACCTCATATACTACCAAAATTGATGAACCTGGGTTTTTGGCTTAATAATTTTCCACTGGGAAATCACATTTAGCTCAAATGGCAATCATCATGCTCAAATAACAACATCATTATTAACAATTACAAAACAAAACAATACCAGTTTAAAAAATTTGCCAGGTAGCAAATACAAATCTCCACATGAAAATGAAGATTGATTAGCAATTATAGCACTTTCTGCCAAGAGAAGAATAACTACCAGTGATTTTTCAAGCAAAAGAGGTAAATTGTTTACTGGAGAGCAGTATTATGAACGTAAGCATCGCTGTGCAGGCATCTCAGGCATGCTCTTCAGGGAGAGGTGCTCCTTTTTATTTGGGGACCTCTATGAGCACAGCTTTGCTGCTGCTGTCTCAGCATTAGGTCCAGGGATGTGATGAGTTACAGAGCCTCAAAAAGCATCCACAGCTAAAACAGGTCTCTCTCCAGCGGGGAGAAAAGGGAGAGACTTAATTTTCACTGCAATTTCAGGCATTTCTCTCAACTTGGAGAGAATTTATGTGTTGCCACATGCGGTCCTGACTCACAGCTCTAGTTATCTCAATACAAGTGTTCATCCTTTTCCAATTGTTTTGGTGTGAAGGATGTGAGATGTTTTTCTTTTTTTTTTTTTCTGTCTTTTCTTTTTTCAAGTCCGTATTTATCCTAAAAACTCTGCAGGACCTCATAACAGTTCCTCGGTGTTAGCTTCTTAAGAGAGCATATATAACTTTTAGGGATGATCATACCAATATTCAGGAATATTGAAGTAAGAGAAATACGAGAGGGTTTTCATATTTCTAGTCAATAAGAGTTCATTAAAATAACCTATATAAATGTTAATGGACAGCTTATTCTCTTTAAGAATATGAAAGATAAAACTACACCCATCTTGAGAACAAATAGAAAGAAACATCATCAAGCCTCTGAACAGCAACTTTCTCTACTGTTTGTACAGAATCTGCACAGAGTTTTCTTACAGATTGGCTGAGGTCTTCCCAAAATTGAACAAGAACATTTGATTTTTCTCATTCAGGTAAAAATGGAGAGATGGAGCATGCCAGATGGGGAGCTTGGAGCACCAAGCTTGGAACCTTTCCGAGATGCAAAGCTCTTATATTTAATGACAGCAACCCAAACTCTGTGATACATTAGTGTGACAAGAGTGTATGTAATGGAAATTATACACAGGATAGGGGATGTAATTTTGCCTTAACAAGGGTAGAGCACAGTCTATTAGCTCCTTCCTCACTGCAAGGCCCTATGGGAGCCTGTGGTTCATCATTGCAAGAGTGTTGCAGAAGAGTTTGCTTAAACTCCTATTTTCCTCACACTCTCTAGGTCCATTACGTTGCTATGTACTCCTGACATCCTCATCTCTATCCCCAAGCGCTTTGTCCACTTTTGACCATTACTGATTTTAACTGAAAGAGGAGTTAAGCAAAAACAGTGGAGTTTCAGGGCTGGAGTGCCAAGTCTAGAGGGACGTTCTGGTCCCACAAAGTCAATGGAGTTTAGTCATTGTCCTCAGTGGGCAGGGAATCCCTCATGGTGGTTATACGAGCTTGGTATACCTTATTTTTTGAAGCCATATAGAGTTCTTGGTGGTGGTAAGAGAAAGCCTCAACCTGGCATGGACAAAATGAGCACCCACAAGGCAGGTATCGCATGGAAATGCTGTTTATCACAGTTTTATGTGAAAAAAACATGTTATGTGAAAAA
Source organism: Eudromia elegans (assembly GCA_003342815.1). Classification (NCBI taxonomy): domain Eukaryota; kingdom Metazoa; phylum Chordata; class Aves; order Tinamiformes; family Tinamidae; genus Eudromia; species Eudromia elegans. The sequence goes on along the minus strand of PTEX01000085.1, from coordinate 987,825 downwards.
ACAGTTTTTCCTAGATTGTGGCCAGCTGCAACAAGATAAAACAGCCTGCTCTCACAGTGAGAATTTATGCTTTGTTTTCCATTTCTTTCACCCATTTCCTTTAACTCTAAGTACAGTCATTCAGTCCTAAGATGATGTTCTAATGTGACAACATCCTCCTGGAAATGACTCAGTTTGGAAACGCCTGTGAGTTACTTGAAATCTCTGAATTCTTAAGGCAGATTCTTAAGCAATGAAGAACAGTAGCAACAATCTCTGCAGAACAACTATGGACTAAATTAGCTGATTTCTAACTATTCTTTCAGTCTTGACATACAGATATATATTGATTCAGCCCTTCTGTTACTTTGAGCAAAGAAAAGACTGGAAAAAGTACATAGATGTAGTACAGAATCAGATGTTTTACTTTATGGCTTGGTGGACTTTGTAGACTTTTTAAATTTTCTGACAAACAGGTCAGTGCATCCTGTCTGTGTACATATGTATCCCTCTCACCATGATCATTTCTGAGAAAACAGTACCAAAATTAGGACATTCATAATATAAATCACTTTTCAAATCATAGTTTGTGTGATTTCTCCAGCAAGTGAGAAGCTTGATTTAAAGTCAAGCTTAAATCTTGAAGCTCAAGCTTAAATCAAGCATTCAGAAACCCTGGTCCTTGCCTGTGCCTTTACATACACTTTCTTCAGACCTATGACAGCTGAAAATCTGGAACAGGGATGTCCCCTGTGAGAACAGGAACAAAAACATAACAGCGGAGAAACATTCCAGGTGGATCAGAGGCCAGAGGAGTGCCTCTGAGAATGCTGATGGATGAATATTTGATTTAAAATAAAAACAAAATCATTTCAGACTACATTTCGTTATAAACAAGTCAACACCCAGCCACGGTGTAAATCATCTCAGAAACTGGGTGTCAGCCTAGACCATGGAAGTAATTTAAAATCCACCTGTCAGAAGGATTCTTCCCATATCCATCTGGTGAAAGGTGTGAAATGTACCAGGACTGATGAGTGCAAACCCCTTCATAGGTAATGGTACAACAAGAGGCAAGTTTGGCAATAGGATTGCATGTCAGTTGGAAAATATTACATGCAGAGCTGCTTGCAGAGCATGTCTGAAAGACATATGTCCCCACCAGAACTGAAGCTCAATGGAGAAACATCTTCTCATGACAACAAAAAGGACTGATATGGCCATAAATACAATCTGAGTTTGATTTTATAGACAGACAAGACATGTTGTCTTTCTGCCTCTGCAGACTTCCTTATAAGTAGCAATATATTGCATAGCAGATTACATATTAGAATCAGTCCAGAATAAACTCAAGCTACTCCAAGTTCTTCCCATGTTTACTGATGAGTCTTTTATTCTGTTTATAAGTTCCAGATATTATGCTCCTTTCGTACCTGTCATCTTGGGGTTGGCATAAAGCTGGCACGACCAGATTGGGACAGACTGCTACGTATATGCACAAACATCAGCTGCATTCTGCTTCATCTGCCAGAGGCTTTTCCTCCCATTTACTTATATTTTAATTATATAATCAAATTAATTATATAAGGGAATAGTGTAAACATGTTGTAAATAATGGTCATTGCTAGGGAGTTCAACTCCACCCATTTCCTATTTATGAACCACATCTACAGTAAGAAATAATCCTCGCCCAGAGGAGTTTACAGAAAAAAATGTATGCAGGAGGAAAAGGGTACACACTTTTTTCTCACTTCATATGTGGGGAAATGAGGCATAGAAATGTTAAGATATTTGTCAAAAGACACATAAAACTGAGTACTTGAACCTAGTCTGGTTGAGTTAGATCAAAATGAAGAGAGATTTCTCCAGGCCTCTATTATGGTTGGTATATAAATTTAACACTGATCAAAAGAGATATTTTTAATGAAGAAATAGTTGCGCTATATCACACTTCTGTTTTCTTTTCTTTCATCTTCTTTTCTTTTTCTTTGTTTCTTTTTGTCTTTTTTGTTTCAGGATAAGTGTCACAAACAAGTGTTTTTTCTTCTCCTGAAGTTTCAGTTTGTTCTCTTATTTTGATAATGTACGTAAAAAATAAGACAGGAGCGAATACCTGCCTTTCACCTTCTGTATTTTTAACAAGGTCTCACAGTATCATTTCTGTTTTAATGATGGAAAACCTTCAGCCTCTAGCTAAATTCTGCTCTTGACTATTCTGTAAATCACTGAAGCAGAATGAAGCATGCACAGAAATATGAACCAGTCCAAACATCTTTTTGCCCACTGAATTTATTACCATGTCATTTCATAAAGGTTTATAAAGGTATCAGTTGCCACCTTACAAACAGGAATATTTTGTCAATGATTTTCTTACATTATTCACAGAAGTTACTTTGAGATAAAGATGACACATCAGATTTTATATCTGATCTCTATAGCTAGAAACTCAGGTCAAAGATAAACGCATATTTGTCTGAGTACCTAATAATGAAGTATACGTATTTGGAAAGAGTCTGAGCACCTGAAGCTTGCACCATGTGTTTAGTCATGTGTACCTTGATGCAAAAGACACTTTGACCTTTATCTATAACCTCTTTTTCATGCAACATTTCAACATTAAAAAACAGATGCTACACACAAAAGCAGATGCTACAGAGTTGTAAGGAAATCATCCCCAAGGGATACAGAAAGACCAGGTTCTGTCAGTTTTGACTGGTGATACTATACCCAAGTTTAATTTCTCTCCATACTTCGATGAAGAATTTCTCAGTAGTGGAATCAAAACTGAACTTGGTTACTACCAGGATTTTGGGCCATGATTCAGCAGTAAGGAAGTAGAAATGCTCAAAACTGGTGTTAATCCCTCCTGGATTAAGCATGTGACTACTGCTAACAGAAAACCTATCAGAGAAATTGCCACCTGAAACATCCTATGTCTTTTTCAGCAATATTCATCTCACAAGGCCCTGGCATGGACATAGGACCCAGTTTACTATTAGTATTTTCTGTTTCAAGACAGTACTGTCTTTTTTTTTTCTTCTGGGACTCCTAAATTCTCCTTGCAAGGTTTATGTCCATCTTAATATGTTGTTGTCCCTCTCTAGGGTGTTGCAAAGTGGGAACTACCAATGAGACCAAGATGTAACACTTTATTCAAAGTCCCTCCATCAGTGACTTAGGTTAGTTTTGTACTCATCGTGCTTCTAAAGACCACTCAGAAGCAGATATCATTTTTTCTGGTTTCTGAGTCACAACTGTACATCTTCAATCTGGATCACTTTATAAGTTGTTAGTATGTGTGTACTCTCTGCTCACAAGAACAGGATATGGTACAGCTGGCTTCAGAGTTACCAGATGGATACCCAAGGGCTGAACATCTAGAAATCACCATCTCCAAGTGTCAGAAGTGTTAAAACACTGTCATTCAGTCTTCAAGCCCATAGCAGAGCAATGCTTATGTAGCACATTATCTACATTCTCATGTTCACTTTGAATTTCCCTCAACAGTGAATGGCACTTCCAGCTTGCTTCAGTCAGCAAATTGGGTCAAGGACAATTCTCTGTTTCTCTGCCTGTATTAGGATTAAAACAAAAGTCTCAGAGGGCATGTTTTTGCATGCCCTCTGCATAACATTATGGCAAGTGCCCCTGAAGGTATTGGGTACAGAAACTTTCTAACAAAGTGAGTAGTACTGCAGAGTGTCTGAGGAGCCAGGCGCAAATTGAAATAAATGGGATCTTAGCTAGCTAAGTAACAGAGATATTTGTCATACTCTGAGAAGCTTACTGGTGTTGTCTGGAGACTGCCTATGAAGGACCAGACCATGACATATTGGCTTATTGTGAGGCACTTCGGATTACCATTTCTGTGACAGCAATACCAAGATGCTTTAGCTGAGATCAAGGCTTGGGATGCACACAGGGAGCCAAACTCCATGACGGCAGTCTTACAGTGATGTTGTCTAAATTATCACACATATTTGGGATCTTAAAGCCTTCTCAAAAAAAAAAAAAATTAGTTAGATCTAGGGAACTTCAATGCCTAAAGCAGCAGATTTTGCAATGACTGCTTGTCATTGCCCATATTGAGTCACAAGTTGACTTCCTGGGCTTTCTGTAACTAAAACACTCAAGTAGTTGAGATTATTACATGTTCTGTTGGGATGCATTTTTTTATTATTATTATTTTTAGTTTTATTTTCTTCCTATAAAAGGAGGTAAATGTGGCCGAAACTTGCTATCTGTATCCGTCCTTGAGACTCTTCCTGTGAAAAAGCGCCAACAGTTGAAAGATGCAAAGCAGTAGGTGGTGAGGTGAGGAACAAAAAAGCAAGTCTGTCACTCAGAGTGCTCAATTGACAGGTTAATGCACTATGCACTGAGAAAATGTGTGGCTTCACCCCTGTTATGTTTGAAGTTATGCTTCTCTCCACCTCTCAGTCACCTGAGGCAAGGTTTCCCAGGCTGGGCTCTGTGAGGTCTGGGAAGAAGGGCTGGATAGGTCAAGGTGAAGTACAATTGGCAGAGAAAAGTGGGGACCAAAAAATTGCTTGGTTTTCTCAATCTTTTACTTGTCATCACTGGATATGTGATCCTTATGACCTGTGATGGAACCTTTCGGCATGTCTCAGAGAAATTTTCCTTTTTCTTCTTCAGCTACAAAACTGACTTCCATATTGCTGAGTTTTCCTTTTGCTAACTGCATGCCTTCCACATATGTTTGGAAATATGGTCACAGCTGATAGAAACTAATGATTTCTGTTAATTCTGCTAACTGAGAGGCAAGGACAGCTTGTTAATGTTGTGACTAATTGAGATGTGAGTTAATAATTCATCCTCTGAACTTGCTTAGATTGACGTCCATTTCTCCATTTTCTTTAGGGAGAGCAGACCTCAGGACGCATGTGGTAACTTTTCTGCAGCCATTAAAGCAACTGAGTTCAAACACTTGAAAATGAAAATATAAACAGATGAGAGATAAGAGTCTTAAATTATAAATAATTGGCTGAGAATAATCACTCCAGCATTTGACTGCTTGCATTTGCATCCACCAGAAATTCAAAGGAACTATTTCTCCTTCTAGTGACAACATGTGAAAGTCTGAAAGATGATTATTTTGGAAAAGAGTAGGTAAAGATAATACTATATACCTCATATAAGAGCAAAAAGAGCAGAGTTAAGATCTTCTGTGACAGATTATCTATAAATGACAATATTATCCATGTATCCAATATATCTATTAATTACTGACATGCTAAGAAAAGATGAATTAATCATTTGGTTACACCAATTAGTCTGGGTTGTATCTAGTTAAATACAGAAGTCTGTGTCTGGACTACCTGGAGAGATCCCTTTTGAAGCCAAGGAAGAAGTACCACTTTACCTGAAGTGGTTGTCTAAAGTGGTTTAGGTGAATAATACCTTAAACTATATTCTCCCTTCAATTATTGGGAAAGGAGACTTAGAAGACAAGCATTTTTACACTGTGTGAATGCAAAGTAAATGAGCCAAATCACTTGCTCTCATGTCCTTCAAGGTGCTTAGGAAGCTAATAAGCTTTTCAACTCAAAATTAGATCTGCGAAGGAAAATAAAAGTTAAGAAATGTGAGTTAAGCATTTGATTTAGACAAATACAGGCAGAAATCTTCTATTTCACAAACTGTTTCATTCACTTTACTGAACTTGATGCAAGGATCTACTGAGGCAGGAAAGGAGAAGGAGGAGCTGCCCTTAGGGTTGCCAGTGTTTTGCCTGGGCATTGTCACATATGTCCTTACAAAAATACAGATACACTGATGAGCAGTTAAGGGAATCTCCAAGAAGTCCCACCCTATCCTTGGCCTTGAGGCACTCCCAGAAAATGTGCCCAAAAGCGCAAGTAAACAGTTCCCCCAGGATTCGATGTAGTCCACAGATACCCATGATTTACAGTGATGACTGTCCAGAAAATCACACTTTGAGTTTACTTAGGACTTACAGGTTGCCATTTTTATGTCTTCATTATCAATTTTACCTGACTCTAATCAAGTGCTCAAGTTCATTTATCAGCTGCTTCCCCGATGATAACCCCCTTTCCCCTTGAATCTAATTTAAAGCCCTCTCGACGAGCTCTGCTACTTCATAACCCAGGACCTCCTTCCCTCTTTGAGAAAGACGAATCCCATTAGATGCCATCATGCCTGGTGCCATGTTAGGCTTCCTATTCCCAAAGAAACCTGGTGCCTGCCCTTGTTTCCCCCTCTCTGACTTACAGATAGTCCTTAGTTTTTCAGCCTCTACCTTTAGCTCAGCTACCATGCTGAGCAGATCTTCCACCTGCTCACACCTCACACACCTCACCTCACCTATCCATGGGAAGTGTCAGGCTTTGGTACTCCTTGCAGCCCGACGGTTGGATGCTTTACCATTTGTTCAGGCTGGGTGCCTGTCTCCCTTTTAGTGAGTGCTGACATGGATCAGATGAGTAACTGCCACCATGAACATGCCAGGGACCTCGCTGCTGCATGCCCTGCCTGCACCTCCTGCCCGGGCAAACCACCATGCTAATGCCCTAGCTGGCATGCCACACTCCATTCAGTGCCCTAGCTGTCACACTATGCTCTTTTCACCAGTTCTGAGCTCCATCAGGGCTCCCTGGGGGCTTGGGCAGCCTTCCCTGCTGGCTCCATCCCCTCTGAGTCAGCATCGCCTGTGGCTAGGGGTACCTCGCTCCTCCTGCTCTGGTGCCTGCTCTTTGCTATGCAGCTTCAGCCGCCCATTTAGCTGCTCTCGGAAAGGGTCCCCCAGCGTGAGCCTCCACTCCAGAGTCATTGTAGCCATTTACTAAACTTTGCACAGTTTCGGAGGAAGATCTGTCCAAACTTTGAAGTTCACAAGTCAGGCAAAAAGCGTAACGTCAGCAGTGTGATGTTCACCAGATGACTCCCAGCCACCATCAGTGCCCTAAGCAGTCATCATCCCAGTGTGGCATCTATGTTTATGACCAAAACTCTTCAGCCATGACAAGGGAGAATAAAGGAGGGAGCTAGTTTTCAGAGAAGGTTTCACCCTTGCCTTAATAGTGTTGTTTTATAAGATGCAGAGTGTGAATCTGATTGATAGAGTAACATCATTTGTGCATTTCAGAAACGTGTTTCTCCGAGACTCATAGTGCAAAAGTCTAAATAACAAATTCATGCAGTTCTCTAAGGAGAGAATAGATGATAGAGTGCCTCATAAATCATTCCATATTTCCTGATTTCTTCCAGGTCAAAGCATCACCAGTAATTTAGAAAGTATTCATAAATGTCACTAATGGATTATCAACGCATCCTGAAAAAAAAAAGTTGCATCTATTTATGCACAGAATGACAATTAAATTGAGATAGATATTGAAATTAATAAGTACCCAGTAAAATGTAAAGTGCACAATTGATTTTAGATCCTCTGTTATATGCACAGCATGTAATTGCTAGTAGTAAATCTAAAATGAAAATATAGAAGCTTATGAGATGCTTCAGTGCAGTTGTTCATTTAGATCCACATAAATCCCGAGGACACATATTAGAAGTGCCAACACTAGCATAAAAAGACTAAACTAAAACTACAACCTTCATGGAACGAAAACAAGAAAAATCCTTCCAGCAGCATAAGAGAAAAGAATATATCCACCTCTGATCTGAGAATCTAATGTCCATGTGTTCATGTTTTTGTGTTAGAGAGTAAAGATGAACGGAGTATTTGTTAACACACATGACACAATAGAGAATAAAAATAGCAGGAGACTCAGAGATTTTCACTTCTTTAAGCAAATAAGGGAATTGGTAAAGAGCAGTGCATCTAGAACAACGAGAAGCCAAATTCACTAGACGAATGGTGAATTTTTTTTTTTAACAAATGATGTTTTGCAATGCAGTTTAATATGTATTTCTGCTTGCAAGTGTGATGGAAGACTTCTGTGATTCATGCAAAGCTACACTTACTTTGTTCTGTTCTGGTTCAGTTTTTATGCCATGTTTATGCCATGTTTTTCACTAGCAATCGAAAACATTTTTGTAGACAAATCCTTTAGTTAGATAATCTGTAGTTCTAGAGACATTATAGGTTTCTATCAGTGCTCTTTAAAATCAATTAAGGAATCACTGTTGACTGGCAGTCTTACCTACTATCCAAAAATTGCAATACATTGTTATTACCTGTGATTCAAGAGATCAGGCCTGCCAACGTTATTCCATTTGGAAACAATCTGTGCAGACAAAAGTCCTCAGAATCCTGGAATGAGCCCACAGGACACTCAAATGTTTTGATCTTGAGTTCAACATCAGCAGCTGATGCTGGGAGCTTCTGTCACTCCAGCACAGATCATCATCCCCCAAGGTCTGACTCCAGATTGGGGACCACCATCACCTAAGGCTGGACTCCACCTGCTGGTCTCAGATTCATTCATACAGGTGCCTTTGGTAGCTGGCAGTCCTAACATATATCCCCATAGCCCTGTGATCCCACCAGTTAGGACCTACACTAACCCTGTTCACTGGTACCACAGCCACAAGGGCTTCTTCACCCAGGGTTTGACACTTGTTGCTAACACCAAACCATTCATTCTTGTGTGTCCAGATGCTGACCTCTCAACTTTATGGCACTTACACATGGGTACAGAGTGAGATTACAGAGAAATATAATTAAAGAATTTAACAAGAAGATGGGATAGCCTATAGATCAGACACAGGATTCTGACAAAGAGGTATATGGTCATATATAGAAGTATATGGAACTTCTTTTCCAGTCTTTATCCCTTCCTCTCTCTTCCCCTACGTCCTGATCTCGTTACCCAAACACACCTTAGAAGGTTTTTAACAGTGCCATAGGCCTTTCTCACATATCCAAAATCCCCATGTTTGCACGGTTGCCTCCTTCTTATCAATTACAAAGTCCAGGTCTGTCCTCTCAAAAAATATGTTTGTGGTTTCCTAATGAATTCATAATAAGTGGCTGGAAACTTTTGATCTTTGCCATGGCTGCCATTACCCATCATTCTAAGTTTTGTGTCTCTACATGATCTGCTATCACTTCCTCCATTATTTATAATCTCTTTTATGCTGAAAAGGTCCTGGATCAGATAATCATAGTGAAACAGATGCTCTTATATTCCATATACAGTTACATGCTTCAGAGTGCCTAGGAAATATAAATATGGCATTTATAGTGAGGTTTCTATCTGCAGATCATCCCTACATAAAGTAGTAACTCTGGGTTCCTCAGGTTATGGACAACACAGCTCAGCCAAATCAGCCACCATACACTGGAGCAGTTTGGATTCGAACCCAGAGCTGGAGATTATGATCTGTCCATTCCTTATGGGTAGAATTTGGTAGCCTAAACACAAATGTCCAGTGTTATTTCAGATGCTTTAAGATGCATTCTAGTCTCTGTCTGCCATTTCGAAATGGTACTGGTCTCCCACATAAAGTCGAAGGCTATGAGGGATACTCCAGAAGGGCAAAAAACATAATAGAATCCTATGCTTTATGCTATTGAATTTGATCTATACATCCATATTACCTACTTACACAGTCTAGGTCTCTCTGTATCACTCTGAGAAGCTGAGTGAAATCCTGTGTCCAAAAGGTCTTGAGCACAAAGTCATTTGGGTGTAAAACTCAGACCAATATAAGGTCCTCGCCTCCAGTTGAGGACATAAAACCCCCTTCTCTTTGCCGTGATTGATGGAAGGGGAGACGCAGAGCACATCCAATGGCATTTGGCTGCCATACTACACAGCTGGGGTTTTCTCATAAAAAGACACTTTGTCTTTGGTTTCAAGCTTAGAGCAAACATGTTGATTCAACTGGGAACATGTTGATGTTTCAACTGGGAACTTAAAAGGAAATAGTATCTCCAAGGACCAGAATTGTTCTTGAATGGAAACAAAAGAAACTTAGACTAAATTTCATAGCAAGATAATTCAGAGACTTGAAGATAAGAATAATACACTTGACGTCTGTGAATGCAGACTTTTGAATTTTTTAATAAACTCTGGTCACAGGCATTTTATGATCAAGGGAAATATAAAACAAACAACAAAAATCTGCTAACCTTTATAAAGAAAAAAGTATTTCTCAGTCACTCCAAAACTATCTTTGCTGATGGTGGGTCTCTAATAGGTAATAGGTAGGTATGTTAGAAGAGGATTTAAAGTACAGCAGTGAATTTCCTTAATCCTCCTTAACAACCATGGTCACTCAGACATTATATTTGAAAAGGATGCTGGTAACAGTTTTAAAAGAATGTTAGATGTTAAGAGGAACACTGAGCAGTTTTGCTGCTTATGGGAACAGTCTGAGTCTGTCTCAGCTCTGTGTGTTGTAGTATTGCCCTGAATAATTTGGTCCCAAACCTAACTAATTTAATATAAACCAGTACTATTAAAAAATAACAATGATGATAAGATGGCCATCTGGTTTCAGTCAAGGTACTTTCTCAATAAGTATATCATATCAGTTACCCAAATTCTCTTCCCTGATTGCTCCATATCCAGCTTAAACAGAGATCACTGTGGACTAACAGTATGGTCAAGGTGAACAATGTGGGAGATGGATATAATGATGCCTGTACTTTCCATGTTTCCTTTCTTCTCTTGATCACCATGCCCATAAACCCATCCTGCTGTGATGCCCAGACGGAAACAATATGGTTGTGGCCAGCCTACAGTTATATGTGTGCTGTCTGCCTGGACAGTAGATATGTGTCTGTAGCTTTCTTAGCTGCTGTTAGACAGAAGGAACAGTAGCAGAGTGTAGCCTATCTTCCAGTAAAGACACTAGTTAATATCTCTCTTCTCTATCACACTTTCATGAAACTCGTAGGAATTTCATCACCTCTATTAAGAGGTTTTGTTAATGTAATTATTGTAACCAATGTAATTAAGAAAACCTCTCTGAAAAATTAAAGCTTCCAGCCTGACATCTTACCAAAAAAAAAAAAAAAAAAGAGAGAGGGGTGCTAGGACAGGTGGGACAGCAGATCTCCCTTACTAATTACACAGAAATTGGTCATTTTGAATTTTATTTCCATGACATTTTTTAGCCAACTTTGCCCTAGTTCCTCTACGCAGTAAAACACAAAACCAGTTCTGATATCAGAGCTCTCAGGAGAAGCTGGGCAGCTGCATGAGTTATTATGTGAAAGGAATAGACACTATTATCATGCTAGTAGCACTTTTTAAGAGTCCTCACCTTCTGCAGTCCCATTCCAAATTTCATATGCTATTCTTACACAAAATTACTTTTTTTTTCTATAGTCATCTATTTCTCGTGAGGGTCTTTGTCTCACTTGATTTTCTCTGTATTTTTCTTTTCAGAGGACTATGGTTAAATAACTCGGACTTGAAAGAACCAGCACATAATGATCTATTTCATCATGTTGATAGGTTGCAAACTCATGACACTTAAATTACATTCTGCCAAGCACACCTGTGCACTAGGGGTTGAATGAGAAAGGCATACAGGAGTTTGTCACCAGCATCCCCACTGATTTGCAAATTGGTCCCCAAGAGCCACCTCAGCAAATATTACTCCAACACCTGAAAGTCTTACCTAATGGGAATAAAAAACAATCTAAAAGGGAAGTGTGACTTTCTATATACTGCATTTGCTGTATTTGAAGTCTGCTTGATCTAAGGCCAGACTCATGATAACAGCTAATATATTCTTCACCTGAGATGCAGATACCTTCTTCCACACATCCAATAGATTGGATTTATGATCCCGAGAGGATTACAAAATATGTCAGCTGCTTTTTCCCAGGGTAGTGGACTTTTTTGGAGTTCTTCAGTGCACAGCACAGATAGAAGTATGGAGAAGTATGGTATCATAAACCACATAAAGGTTTAAAAGAGAAAAGAACTAGGATGGACACAGGCCAAGAATGAAATATTTCTGAAAATTATTTACACTTTTTGTCTGTTTTTTTAAGGTAGCAAAGTTTACACTATCAGGCTCTGTGTGTGTCTGGGTCTGTCCTTCCTCACTTGGCCAGTATTAACCCAGTTTGATATAGAGAGGTGTCTAAAAGCTACGAAGGTCTCAAAATTTTAATGAAAATATGTATCAATCATCCGCTCATCCGCTCAGATAGCAGAAAAGCTATATAGGAAAGGGATGTTATAAATGTCTCCAGAGTTTTAAAGCTTGTAGCTTAATATTAGAAGTCTTAGACGTCTGAGGACTTGAACAGGAATTCTCACCCCTATTCTTCCACCAAGCTGCAGAAATCAGTTTCCTTATTTCCACCATTCAGGGAAAGATTTCTCTTAAAGGTATAACCTTTAATGGCTAGTCACAATAGGCATGAAGCTCTTTATCTGCAAAACAAAGGCACTATAGGAAGCTATAAGGAGCTGTACAGTGAGTTTGTTATTACCGTATCAGATACTGAGTGAGGCTTCTGTTCTACAAAAAGCTTCTATCCTGAACAGTCCAAATAGTGAAAATACAGTGAAGGGAGACTGAGCTGTAGAGATGAGAAGCGACCAGCACCAGCTCCTGCTCCCAAGTAGTAGTATGGACAGGACCAGAAACTATGTCTCCTCAGGAAACAAACAAATAAAAATATCTGTAGCCACTAGACCTAACTACCTTCAACTCAAGTTCTTCTGAAACTCAATTTCCTATTTATGGCCCCTTTGAGTTGCCAGGGCTAATAAATATGTGCTGAAAAACTAAATGGTTTTTGAAGCCTAAGGTGGATTTTACCTTATCTGTCTTCAGATAACTACTAGCAAATAACCCTCAGCTTCCTTGGAAATAATTAAGAGAAAGTCAACAAGACCAAGAAGTTTATGCTATACATCTGTATCTGTCTGTTTTAGAGTAAGGTGAAACACATTCAAAAATACACTATGTTGCAGAACCCCACATAGACAAATGAATCCTATTCATGAATAAGTCAACAAACAATCCCAAGAGGAGACGTACCTGGGATGTAGATGGGGTGCGTGAGCAAAGACAGCTGTATCCAGTCTGTGGACTCCTTCTGTGGGAACATAGACCGGAGGATAAATGCCCCTAAATGGCAAGCACGTCCAGGTGCATGGTTTAAAGATCAAAATATTAGAACAGATCATCTCTTCACCTCAGCGTGTCAAAACCCAACTGTCTCTTCCAGAAGGACATGTGGAGGTGCAGACACATACAAGGTGAAGAAACAGCTCCTTTTCTTTGCCTGTCAGCTTGACCTGAAAAGATATGGCAATTTCAGAAAGCTTTTTGCATCAATTCTGAAGGTGCAAATGCTCTGTTGTCACATCCCTGAGCTGCCTCCCTTGGTGTTTTATAGCACCTTGAAGAGCTCTCTTAGGTTTTCTTTTCTTCCTGTGTGGATCAATATCAGAAAGGTATTTAGGCACATAAGTGTAGTGATCCATTATGTGAAGCACCCTCCTGGCAGGAAAAGCCATTACATTTATTTTTCTAATACACTTAAGTAGACATTAATATCTGTAATTAACTATTTAAATGCAGAATGACTGATCACACTGTATTTATACCATCTGCAGACTACCCTGAAAATCACAGTCCTGAAATAACACTAATTTACCCCACTTTTACCTTAATTCTTTCTGGCAAACATGTATCTGAGTACATGTCTAGGTACGGGCAGTTCTAGCCTCAATTCTATTTTCATATGACAACTTAAGGACACATGTTTGTGGACTTAAGGCTTTTTTTCTCATGGTCAGATAATCATTGGGGCTAGATAGCATGTGTATGTGAAGCATAGGTCTCTCATAATGTGAATCAGAAGTTCAGGATCTAACTTTTATTTATACTTTTGTGGCCTAAATTCTCACATGCAAAGCTTAGATGCATTTGAAAGGGCCTTCATACCTTCATACATGTTTCTTAACTGGTTATAGCACTGAAAAGATAGGAAAATTCTGCCGCTACATCTTAAATTTCTAAACATTTTGGAACTATATTTTTTTTGTTAATATGTTCATTTCTTCTACTAAATATTTCAAAAGAACAGAAAAAGGAAAACATTGTTCACTGTAGTGACTTGCGTGAGAAAACCCAAAACCTCAAAGCAGAACAGCTAAATTTGCTGAATTTTGAATATGTTTCTCCTCCACATCAAAATTATCAGTCAGTTGACAGATCAAGCTCTGCCTTTTAGGTAAAAAACCAAGATATAAGGTATTTTTTTCCCTGTGCCTTTTGTTCTCTTGCTGCAGAGGCACCAATTGTCAAGATGTGACATAGGGACAACCTACTCGCAATATAGCACACGATACCCTCATTATGTTGAAGAGGAAACATCACCCCAGAGGTTCTGTCTCTTCAACAAGGCAGATGCTCCATGGTTGTTTGGCTGCATGGCATTTTCTCTTCTGCTTGGGGCCCCAGGTGCCAAATGCAGCCGTGATGCTCTAAGGACTGGTGGCCCCAACAGTGTGAGCTCTTGGAACTGGCTGCCCAGGGAGTCTGTGATGTCTCCACCCTTGGAGATATTCAAAAGCTGCATATGGATATCATCCTGGACAACATGCTGTAGGTGAATGTGCTAGAGGGACTAGGTCAGATTATATGGTCTCCAGAGATCCCCTCCAAACTTAACTATTCTGTGTCATTCTGTTTGTCTATGAGCAGCTGAGCATTCAATTAGGAGCATCAAATAGTGCTTCAGATCAGGTTTGATCACCTGATCTTGAGAGTTTTTTACTGGGAAGAGCAGAAGATGGATTATGTTTTGATCCCAATATAGGAGGTCCAAACTTTCACATTTGCTGTATTTTAATATCACCAGGTTTCATTTGCGGCAACCAGTTAATATATCCTTTTCCTTATCTCCCTCTTCACTCTCTATTTCCCGTATATTTTCAAGATTCCTGAATGGCTGAAGAGTACTAAATACCTTGCCTTGACTCCGCCCTCTGCTTTCTTTCTCTATCAAATCCTCCCTTTTAAATCATCCTCTTCAAACTGACCTTCATGCTTTTCTCACTGTAAATAATTCATACAAATGTTTTTTTGTTAACTTTTCCTTTTTTAGGGTGTTTTTCTACAGAAACAAAGTGTAGGTTATCTTAGTGACTTTGTGCATAGGCATGTCTGTACACTGGCAATAACTTTTGAGCTCATTAACCAAAACCACAGCTGAGTTGAAAACTCATAGATAATTACATTTCATGCAGATAGGGGCTGAATACAAGAAAAAGACATTATAGATGCCCAAGCTACAAGAAAAAAACATCCTAAGCGTACATCCTCGCATATATTGGAGAATCCACAAGGGAGAAACGTTTTAGATATGCCCCAAACACAAGAAAATCTATGGTCATGGTTTAAGCCTTACTAATTGCTAAATCAATCAAAGAGAAGACATGCATCCATAGGCAACCAGATTTAATTTACTCTGAATCTCTGAAATAATCTTTGGGTTGACTCGGTGTGATGTTTTACAGGATTGCTTGTTCACGAGAGACAAATAACACTAACAAAGCTTAGGCCAACAAAAGCTATGCTAGTTTTTGGAGCTGATTTAATTAACAATCTAAAAAGCACCTTTGATTTCTTTCCCTTTTTTATATATATATGTATTTTTGTTTGTTTGTTTGTTTGTTTGTTTGTTTGTTTGTTTGTTTGTATGGATCCAAATACGCACAAAGGGTATTTTTCTGAAAAGAGTTTGTCCAGACAGTTATCATCCTGAAAACAATGCATAGGACACTGTTCGTTAGTTTGTTCCCTTCCCACCACTTTCAGTTCTTTCCTCAAGTTATTCCCAGGTGTCTAGGGTATATTTTTCAACTCGCTTTATCTTGTTTAAGACATGCCATAGCAAGCTAGTACTGGATCCCATTGCCTGAGGAGGATGTAGAGTCTCCATCAATAGACATTGCTAAAAAAATGTCAGATATAAAATTGAGAGGTTGATGTCTATGGAGTTGATTATGTTTTGGTTTGGGGATAAACTAAATAAGCTACCTGCCTTATTTTCCATTATTCTGACAGTGTTTTTGCCATTCATCTTCACCAAATTTCATTCTAAGTGTTTCTGTCTATACTGTCTCACACTAAGTTCCCTGTCTTTCTGGTCCTTCCTCATCCAACAGCTTAGCTCAAAGCACATTCCTGTTGCTTTACCTAACATATTAGCAAACTAAGATGTTGATGCATCAGCGGGATATCACCCAGTAATTCCTATCTGCCTGGTTGTTTGTCTACCAGTTAACAGTTGACTTATTTTTAATCAACATCAAGGAAAGAGCATTAGTTTAGTTTTTCCTGAGTGAAATGCACTTCTTTCTAGAAAGCAAGTGAGAAAAAAAAAATCAAAAAGCACTGGGGAGATTTCAATTAATTTTTATTTTAAACATCTTGTACTACTTGCTATAAAAAGCTAATTTTATTCTACAAGTATTTCCAAGCAATCTCAAAGATGTGTTTATTCAGTTACCATTAAAACAAACAAGATTTTTGCACTCAAGTCTGAGCCAGAGGTTTCCAGTCATGCCTCTCAACCTTCAAACAGATTCTCTTAAGTCTCTCCTTGATCACACCTTTCTTCTAACTTTGTTTAACCAGGGCTTCCTTTCTGTTTGGCAGCAGGGAGATGATAGGAAATAAAATTATACTTAATTTTTGTTGAAGTCTACAAAATGAGGTTGCCCCTTGCTTAGGATGTCTCTGACCTGCAAACCAGTAAAAAGTCAGAATATTGAGGGAAGTCTCACTACATATTCCACTATTGAAGACAGAAATATGAGCTTGTGTGGACTGATAGAACAGTTCTCAGGTTTAACTTCTGTATCACCAACTCCGAGGATCATCAAAGCTCTTGGATGATTTTTGGGATCATCACGAGAGCAAATCCTGGGCAGCCAGATGGCTTCTAGGGTAAGCAGTGAAAAATATGATGTTATCTGTGGCAACGAGACAGAAATTTTTGGAGAAAAAAATATCCACTTTCTTTCCTAAATTGCAGTTTGTAGTGTCACTTATAAATGACTGACCAGTCTCTTTGTAAGTTTTCTTTTTTTTTCCATTCTGCTCTTTTGATGCATTTTGGTACCTCTATTTAGGGAGCAGCTTTTTTTTTTGTTTTTTTTTCCCCTGCTAGAGCTAAATTTTCTCATCTATAAACCATTATTTTTGATAATGTAGTGATGTGAAAAGCTTCCCAAATACACTGCTTAAGTACAATGTGTATGTGTACGTGTGCCTTTTTTTTTTTTTTGGTTATAATGATAATGACGGTTATTAATGGTGGCCCCCTAAAACAGCTGCTGTAATAAAAAATGGACTAGTTGAAAGGGAAAAGCAATCTTCAGAGAACAAAATAAACTATATTTGCCCTAATTTGCAGTGACCTTTCTTTCTTCTACAAAAACGACCAGCTTAAGAAAAATCTCCACAATCATAAATCACCATCATTCACCACTCTTCAGAAAGTGCAGGATGATTTTGGTACATTTTTCATGCTTTAAGGTATTTTGACGTGTTGGTCTCTGCTGAATGTGAAAGTTCTTTTATTTGGTTGTTTCCCTTCACCAAATATAAACACTGGGGCTCATAAAAGTGACAGCCAACTGTCCTTGCACATTCAAGAGGGAGAGAAGCCTATTGTCGATGCTTGTCAAGGGTTGGCTGACCTTGAATTGGGGAATTTCGGTGAATAATAAGAAAAAGAACAGTTCACTGAATAGAGGTCAACTCATAATTGCCATGTGTATCACTACTTCATTTGCCACAGTAAGCACCTCACAACAGAAAATATTATCGCTCATTTTTTTTAACAAAGCTACAAAGTTGTTGGCTATCATATGTGGAAAAAGTAAAGCTTTTTCTCATTTTTGTAGCTTTTTTTATAGACTGATAGTCAATTTAACTTGACTGTAAGCACAGAATTCTACTGAAGATTGCCAAATCATCTAAAAATTCGTATGTCATGAAAATATAGCTAAATAGTAGGATTTAGAGGTGTAAATGGTCAAAAAATATAATTTCTTCAGTACTGAAAACTTAGATTTCTTTCTCTTCACAACAGGACCAGAAAATTAAAGGATGCACTAATGTACAATCAAGAGAATATTGACTCAAAACTTATCATTTAAGCTTCTCTGATTAAAAAGAATAAAAAAAAAAAAAGTCTCCACTCCCAGAAATAAATATTTGCTAGATTTTGACTCATTCGTTTGAATCTAATTATTTCTTACCTATTTGATTTGACCTGAATCTATTTTCAACTTTTCAATTTCTATTTCCTATATTTTTAGTCTGAATTGTACCTAGTGAATTCCTGTCTCCAAAATGCATGTGGAATATTAAAGTTCAGCAATTGCTCCAGCAGCTACTTAAAAATTCTCTCAAACGTGACATGGACGTCACAGTTCTCATAGTGAGGCAAGTTTTATACTAAAGCATTCATCTGTTGAAAGCAGAGTAGCACCATGGAAAACTTTGTAGGGTGTTTTCCAACATATTTATTCCAGAATCTGTGTAAAGGAAGACAGGATTCCTCATCTGACCACTGTTAAAACACAATTCACTGTAAACTCACACATTTAGTCTGAATATATGCATCCACATGTAGGTGGCTACATGTATACAAAGATGTTCAGTTGACTGGCTCACGTGCAGATGTCGAAAGCCACTGAGATGTTCCAGGCTGTCCTTTCTGTCATCAGTGACTTGGACAAGGGTACAAAAGGGCACCCTGAGCAAGTTCACTGATGACACCAAGCTGGGTGGAGTGGTCAACACTCCAGAGGGCTGTGCTGCCATCCAGAGGGACCTGGACAGGTTGGAGAGTTGGGCAGAGAGGAACCTCATGATGTTCAACAAGGACAAGGGCAGAGTCCTGTACCCGGGCAGGAATAACCCCAGGCACCAGCACAGTTTAGAGGCTGCCCTGCTGGAAAGCGGCTCCATGGAGAGGGTCAGACACCAAGTTACCCATGAGGCAGCATTGTGCCCTTGTGGCCAAGAAGGCAAATCGGATCCTAGCCTGTATCATAAGGAGTGTTGTGAGCAGGTCAAGGGAGATGATTCTGATCTTCCCTCTCTACTCAGCTCTGGTGAGGCTGTACCTGGAGTATTGTGTGCAGTTCTGGGCTCCCCAGGACAAAAGGGATGTGGAACTTCTAGCATAGAACAACAAAGAATAATCAGGTCTCCTCTCAGTCCTTTCTTGCCCAGGCTAAACAAGCCCAACTCGCTTAGTCTTTTCTCGTATGATAGATGCTCCAGTCTCTTAATCATCTTTGCTGCAACAATAAACATCAAACTAGATTATCTAAAGAGAAGATATGCAGGACACTTCTACTTAAGGACTTAAGGATATTTAAAACTTAAGGAGATCTATTCAGCATAGTCAAAGGTGCCTAAAGCAAAGTTATATTTGAGCAGATGAACTATGAATGCCTTTGACTCTACTGCTAAGATTTCCATTGTCCATAGCAGCATACCAGACTCCATACAGCTCAAGTGGGGGAAAACTGGTCATATCCCTAGTATGTGTTTCAATATATCAAAAATTAATTGCCTCATGTTTGCTGCTTTCAGATGCCACAGGAGAAGGAGTTTCACTTATTTTCAAAACATCCAGGAATTAACAAAGATATAAATCCCAACTGCAATAGCCCATTAGAAGGAAGACTCTTTAAAATGAAATACCCACACATTTTCTACTAATGCTTGTCATCTGTGCTGTGCTGTCACCCTTAGCACAGAAAAGGCAAGACCAATTTATTTAATTGTAAAAAATTCATTATTTTTACTTTATTTCGATTTATTCTCGAATGAAAATAACTGTTCTCAAGAATGAATTATGCTCTTGGCAGTTTGCAACACACATTGAAAGCACATATACACCTTGTTCAATTCCTGTTCTTTTTAAAAAAAAAAAACCTCTAGAGCTTATTAACGTTCCCTTTGCAAAATCAAATTGTGATGCTAGGGACAGCATAAAAGGAAAGAATATCCATGTTCCCACTTCACTTGGAATTGTCCTCTGATTTCCACTAGCTTCACACTGTTGCTATTGGCTCAGAGTCACAAGTAAAGCTCGAAAAATAATTGATGCCTTGCTTCAATAAAAGCAATAGAGATGTGTGGCTCCATTGAGTCAGGTTTGACACAGGAATCCCTTTTCTGTTGAGTGTGTGAGCAGTTACTGCTTGAGTTGAATGAGTAAATGCTGTAGCTCTCTGAGTTACCACTTACGTACACCACCATCTAAGTTACTCAATATATAATAGTGGGGAGTAGCAAAGGTCATATCTTTATTAAATAAAACAGAGCCAGGGATTGTTCTGCAGCCTTCCTCTCTCTTCTGGCAAAGCACCGGGTGAAAGCTGAAAGTTGAAATATAGTTGTGCTATGGCTAGCAGTGAAGAAGTGAACTTTTCAAGGCCTAAAATAAATCTCATATGTCATAGATAGGAGAGAGACCAGAGGTTGGGAAAAGCGCTTAACTATATCAGGCAGTGCAGCACTGCAAAGTAAGCAAAAGCTTAGCTAAATCCAGAACTCCAGAAGCAAGTCCTGAGCTTTGTGCCCACTCTAGCTCATTTCCCTGACTTTCAGACACTTGAAACTTACTTTCAACCTATTCCAGCTCTTTAGACTTCAGCATTTCTAAGGGCATTTAAAGAAATTTATATGAGCATGAATATCTTGGCTCATTCCCATTTGCACAAAAGAGACACATAAGTCTGGAAGTTAGTGACTATTTGAAAGAAAATGGTATTAAATGATATTATCATCAGCCAAGAGCAATACAGCTATTGTAACAACATACACTAGATGAAATAGATAATGGAACGGAGAAATCATTTGGCAGTGTGAAAACAGATCCTCTGGACAAAAATGAACTCTTAGTATTACAGACAATAACTGTGACTATTCTCTATTGCCCTGTTGCCCTGACTTGAACTGCTTGCTGTTGTCAGGCTCAAAGAAACCACAGGACCAAAACCTGAATTTTGATTGAGTTGCCCTAATGAGCAGAAAACATTCATACGAATGAAATAAGGTGACATCAATGATACATTGAAAACCAAAGACAATAGAAGCTATCAAAACCCAAGCAATAATTTGTTTCTGAAAGGAAAAATAATTTTGGATTTGCATAATCTTGAAATAGAATGACTATAGCTTAGAGAAACTGATTAAATTTGCCTCCAAACTTTCCTATCCTCATTGTTATGATTGTGATATAAGGTTATGCAAACTATTTCTTGAGTACAACTTATTAGCAGGATTTTGTTTTTTGTTCACGTCTGCAAATTATGCATTTAACAGCTTTTGATTTTTTTACATTTCTTCATGACTTGAAATTATTTGATGCAAATATGTGAACTAACAGCTTCTGGCAGACTTCTCAGCAGCTAGTAATGGCCTTGCCATTTGTAAATTTACTCATTTTACCATGTATTTGGTCAATACACATTACGTGATAATGTTCCCAATGCCATGAAGCTTTTAAATTTCCCTTGCAAATGATTTTAGTCAAAATTGATGTTCACAAGGCATAGGATTCACCTGGGTAGGCACATTATGCTTATATAACCTTAACTAACGATGTAGATTTATCATGCCAAAAAATCACATATGAAGATGAGTGATAGATCAGGAGTAGTACGAAGAATACTTTCATCTATGAGATTTGGTAGATGTCTCATCCATCCGTCCTTCAATTTTATGGTCTGAGCATGACATCTCTGCCATTTTGAAAACATCATATACAGAGATATATATTAAATTTATATATAATCTACAAAACCTTAAGTATCTAATGTGTAAAACATTCTTTAATAAGAGGTAATGAATAATTGTGTTTTGAATATGAATAAAGAGTAATTAAACAGAAGTAAAAGGCAGGTTTAATGGACATGAAGCCATCCAAGGAGGTCACCAAGGGGCCCCTACACAGCTCCCTCCTCACCACGCATGCAAAGTCCTGTCCAGTGAACCACACCAAGAAGACCTGTGCCCGGTGCCCCAGCACTACAGCACTGATGGGTGACCATGGACTGGGGCAGGAGTGCAAGACACAGGCAACCTTGTCCACAAAGGTGGGAAAGCAGAACAAAAAATCGATTCTGAAGAACATGTGAAGAATGTCAAGAAAAGTACCTCAAGGATTCCCAAAGAAAAAGCCATGCAAACAAGAGCTGGCTGATGGCTGCTTGTCCCTTCGGTTGCTCATTGACAGCACCTTCATGTGAGAGAAAGTTGTCATCACAGGAGAGGGGAATGTACCCAAACAAGAGCTGGCTGATGGCTGCTTGTCCCTTCGGTTGCTCATTGACAGCACCTTCATGTGAGAGAAAGTTGTCATCACAGGAGAGGGGAATGTACCCATAAGAGCACAGCAGCATAAAGTGCCAGGCACTGAAAATATGAAGAAACAGCTTCTCTTTGCCTCCTTGACTGCTGCAGCTGAACATCTTGACTGTTTTGAATACGTTCCCCTCCCTTCTCTGAGGCAAGGCAGTGCTGGTGTCCGAGGGAGCACATGGAGTGGCAGGGTGTAGGGAGGCTGAGGAATACCCAAAGAGTCAGTCACAGAACAAAGTCCAGGTCTATCAAGACAAATATCGACTAAGCCCATAGAGTCTCTCTAATTCTCCTTCAATTGAAAAATAGCAGGCCCGTGATAGCACTTCCACACCTGAAAGCATGAGGGAACCAGTGGTTTATTAATGCAAACGGAGCTAAGGGGGGTAATGAGGTGGTCACAGCACCAGTAATTCATGGCAATGATGATTTTTATTATTATTATAGGGTGGCCTTACAACTCTCAGAAGTGACATACAGCTGGAGGAAGAAGGCTGTATCTTGGGAGGAGGGATGCAAATGATGGAGGAGGGCATGGGAAAAGACTTTGCAGATGACAGTAGGAGCTCAAGTGGCTTGAAGGTGATGGTGCAGCTGCAAATGACTCCCTAAGTACAGAGCAGTTTAGTTTTACAAGCACAGAGTCCTCTCCTGTTATTGCCCAGTATACAGTATGTGATGAAGTAAATGATTTGGCAGCCTTGCCTCTTGTAAGAGATATAGCTTTCTTGGGGTCATAGGCTGTTTGCCTTTGCTTTATTAATTGGTCTTTCTGGGCCCAGGGTGCTCAGTTTTGCTGAGGTGTTAAGAACAGAGGCACCTGTGAAGAAAATAGGCTAACAGTGAAAAAACTGTGTCCATAGAAATCTTCATCTTGCCAGAAAAGTTAAAAGGCATTTTGCAAGATTTTGCAAGATTCCTTCCCTTGCAGAAGCAAGATCTCAAGAGCACCACGAAACTTTGGGTTTAGAGGGTTATTTTTATTATAATTTGGCTCCTGAGGCAACCTCATTTCAGCAGAGTTTTTAAGGACAAAGTGAAGGACTTTAAAAGCATCTTTCAGCCTGCCACTGCAATACCTGCTACTACCTAAATCTCAAGTATTTAATGGGTCCTAAAAAATATATTGCCTTGTTAATGCCTGCAGCAAAGCATACAGTTTATGGTGAGAGAACAGTAATGCCCCTTTAGCCATCTGGCCAGGAAGAATACAATGGGGTGTTTGATAACAGCCATTTACGTGTCTGGAGGAGATGGTTGCAATAAAAAGAACAAACAAGTACATTTACAGTGAGCTGCAGCTGAGCAGTGAGCCAGGCAAGGCACCATAAGAGATTTTATGCAAACCTCTACAGGCCAATCACAAGCACCTACGTTGCTTTTAAATTCAAATGGAGTCTAATGCTTTCTGTTAGGAGATGCAAGTGTTTTTTGTGACCTGGAATTAAAACATCAGAAGAGCTTTGAGGGATGCTGCCACAGTCCTTTTCCTCTACTAATGAAATTGTTGAAAGTTTATTTTGTAAAAAGAAAAAACAAAACACATGGAAAGCATGTGCAGTGGACCCAGGCACCCTGCACTTATCCCATCAATAGTCCTGTATATTGGATGGGAAGATTGTTACTGATTTCAGCAGATTTTGAATTCAGGACCAAATTAAATTAAAGCCATGGCATGCATGCACATAACAGAGCAATCAGCAGATCCAGAAAACGTTTGAGGTTCTGCATGAATTCAGATAAGCTCTTCAGCACAAAGCCAGGGATAGACTGGAAATTTGAGGCAGAATGACTCAATTTTTTCTACCGTTGTGTGTTGTACAAAAGAGCTTTACATCACGTATTCATTACTTGCACAATCTGATGAAACCTCCTTGTTTCAAGATATTCTGAACTGCTGCTTTTTTCTTTACTGAGTCTGAAAATAATGTAATATCATTTCTGGCTTTACCCTGCCTGCCCATAAGAAAAATTATAAAAAATAACCACGGTTTACTACTGTTAGGATGCATTGCAACTCCTCTGTGAGTGTTTTGCTGACAAAAAGTAGTGAGCAGGCAGTGAACCAAAGTTTTTATCCTAAACTCTACGTGGAAGGAAGGCTTTATGTCACCTAATTTCAACCATTTAAGAATTAGGCATCTAATCTAAGATAGCAACTTAGTTGATGAAAGAAGTAAATAATTTGTGAGAAAGAAATTCTCACTGGGATGAGAATTGACTCTAAGTCAAGATGTCTAAATGGTGTCTTCATGTGCATGGCATTAACTAAACACTGATTTCAGCTGAGAGATGCGTGGTCCAAGACATTTTGCCAGCCATAGGATCCTACCATTGTTCTAGATGCTTTGGAGCATCCCACATGGTCTCCAGGAGTCCTTTGGTCTCCTCATGCTGTGTCCTACTGGCCAGTCAATGAGTCTCTGAAGGCACCCTTGTGTGCCAGACACCAGTGTTTAGTGAGCTGAATAATACTATTTCCTGGCCCAAATAATAGATCTTTCTTCTCCATTAACTGTATTAGCATGATGCCCATGAGTATTTAGACATTAGATGCAATTGTTATCACCTGCATGTGGAAACCTAAGTTATAGTTATTTAATTTGCAGAGTGAATTCTTCTGTCTGGTGCCCCACACAGGTGAGATGGATCATAGCCAGGGGGTATCCCTTTGCACTGGATATAGTGAGAACCCAGACAATGACCTCAGAATAACACCTGATTTCTTAAAGCCTAAACTGAGTGATTTCTTCAAATAGTGAGTGACTCCTTCAACTAGCAAAACAAAAGAACATATTAATAAGGACAATGCTATAATAAATGGTTCTGCTTTTCCAAAAGCAGTACTTTCTTCCTCATGGCTGTTTTTTTGCCACTCAGCACCATTCATCTGTTGATATCATAGAATTTCACTGACAGATTTTGATGAAAACTTCCCAAAATCTTCTCACAAAAAAAAAAGGAAAAGAAAAAAAAAATGACAGAGCTTCACCATGAACAGAAGCTACCACAGGATGGATGAGCAAGAGTCTAACATTTTACATTTTCAGATGCCAGCACTGTAAATTGTAGAAGCAACATTAACAGTGAAATTGGATATGCAGCTGAGTGCAACATTATGGCACCAACATAAATCAGAGCGTAAATAGTATGAAACAAAATCTTGCTGCTTTGCTGCTTGACAAAGGTTGTATTTTCACTTGAGCTGCTTCAAACAGCAGATGCAGCAGCAATGACAAGTAGAGAAAACAGAACAAAAGGATGAATTCAAGCTCTGAGTTCTTTTTTCTTTTTTTTTTCTTTTCCTTTCTTCCCGTTTTTTCTTTACAATTTAATTATCGTAGGACAGAACCTGAATGCCAGTAAAGTGATCAGACTATTTGACCCCAGAATGAATTTCACTGAGCTCGAGTTCTGATAACTGAGCATGCAGGAAGAATATTTGTGGCTCAATATGCTTGTCTTGGAACAAATCGTGGGTTAACCAAACGAAATGATTGATTTTCAGTCACAACCTTTGACTCACGAATAGATTAATGCACTGGTGAAGTTCATTTTTTTCATACTGAGCTTACTGGCTCAATTTAGTTGTGAGCTAAGAGAAACAAATAATATCTGGTCATTAATTGCTCTTGTATGTGTCCCAGAGATTCATTTGGCATCTTTATAATATCTGCTGGCCATCTGAAAACTAAAGACACAGCCCAAGCATATTTTCAATTTCCAGCTACCAGTTAACAATACAGTACATTGCAGCTGCAGTAAATACTAACTTTTATTACCTTTTTCAGAGAAAAATGCCTCCACGAACATGCTTTTGCATTCTCTATGATAGAGCACAGATTAGAAACAACAAGCTACCTTGGGTCCCTAGCTGTTAAGCTAGATATGATCTCTTGAGGGGCAATTTCCCTTATGGGGAACTATATTTTTTACCTCTGATGTACAGAATTATTCATTTTATACTTATTCTGAAGCATAAAATCTCATCTCTCCTTCAGGATGCTATTGGGAAGGACATCAGCTTCTGATAGTTTATGTTTTTAGTTGTTTTTCCCACCTGTTCTGTTCTAGTTCTTATATCATGCCCATTATTATATCTCAGGTTATTGCCTGCATCACTGTAATATGTCTATATTTCATAGAACACAAACTTTGATTTCTAGGAGTGCCGGATACCGCTCTTTATTGTCCATTTGTGAGGTGAATCTTCTCCTTGAGTTTTAGTACTGTAATCAGAATGAGGGAATGCTTCGGGTCAAAATATTATCTGTCAATAAATGCAGTTTTAAGATGGCCAAACATAATCATAAATTCATGGGAAAAGTTTAGCAGCAGGGTAATTTACAAAAGCAGCAATAAATGGAAAAGGATAAAAAATAGCACATTTCCATTTTTGTCTGGAAATACAACTTACTGAGGTTTACTAAGTCCTAATTTCCCAGGACTTCATACTACATTAAAAAGGGCAAATAAATAAATAAATTAAAAAAATCCAGTTGAGCCAAATGCTCCAGATAGCCTCTGGTTTCATTTTTTCTTCTTCTTTTTTTTTTTTAATGTATAAAGAGAAAAGAAGAACTAATTGTCTAGATAAATGTCCCCTGTTCTGCTCTCCGCCTAACTACTGGTCACCCTGTTCTAGCGACCACCCTAAGAAATCCCAGGAACAGAAAGACCTCAACCCACTACAGATACACCTACACAGATGTTGTTTTCCACTAGTGTTTTTATAATCCCTGCTCTTCCAGAAAAAATAAAATAATAAAATAAAATAAAATAAAATAAAATAAAATAAAATAAAATAAAATAAAATAAAATAAAATAAAATAAAATAAAATAAAATAAAATAAAATAAAATAAAATAAAATAAACCTACTTGTTCTCACCCACTACACTCAACACTGGGTTTGTCAGACTTTTTTTCCAAGGCAGTTTGGTAGACAGGAGCAGTATGGCCAAGCAGAGGTAGGCAAGGAGCAAACCTTGGGGTACAGCTGTCCAAAAACCTCAATCTGTGAAAATTCGATTGCATGGACAAGGTTTGTTCTTTATTTGTTTATCCCTTTGCATTATGGGTCTATTAAACACATCTTAGTTTAGCTTATTTCATCGATATGGTTAACTCCAGTCTTTAAAGACATACGTGGCCCGCTCATAGTGTGGATATCTTTAAGTAACATAATTGGACATTTTCCTGTCTGTGAATTCCTTCAAGCATAGGTGTCCCATCAGTGTTTTAAAAGACTGTGAGTATCTAACTCATTAGTCTAAAGTCTAGTTGCTTATAAATGATGTTCTGAAGCTCCCCATTACTACAATGAAAAAGCTAATATAATTAGACTTGGTGTTTCCTAGGTATTCATAGAAGTTCTTTGGCCTGTGTTAATTGTTAATTAGATTGCTAATTAATTGTTAACTAGATTGCTTCATGGAAGGGAAGGATACATCTAACTGGTTATTTAGATGTAGGTACCTGCATGGTTTTGATTCTGCTGCCTAAACAAAGACATCTGGGGTCATGTCAGATGCACTAGAACATCCACAATAATCATCTGAACCATGCTGGCAGCCATGGCAAAGGACTTGCAGGACATCCCAGAGTTCTTGGAGCAGTCAGAGGCCAGGAAGGGTGTCTCATCTCAAATGACAATAAATGCCACATGTAAGCAACAATATCTTACATTTGTATTAGCCCCCTTTAAGGTAGCCCATGTACAAAAGGCAAAACATCCAACTGGGACAGGCAGTTGAACACTCTAAGTTCAACTTTAAGTGTTATAGGTTGTATATAGACAATATAGACTACAGCCGGTTTCAGAGGTTGTGCAGAATACCTTGCAACATCTCAAGTAACACTGAGGATCTGTTTTTAAGTAGTTTAATCCTACTCCTGGCTTTGAGTCTTCACAGAAAATGTAAACAGTTTTCCATTTCTTCACAGTAAGCCATGGCTATGAAAACATTGACCCTTTCTTTAGAAAATGCAGAAAAACATTAGAATCAGGTAGAGGTTAAATGTGCCTGGAGATAAAGAACAATCTGAAACCGAGCTAAAAAGAGAGCATCCGCCAAAGGGGCATTTGTGTGCGCAAAGACAACCCAGGTTGGTCCATTCCCAGTTAACCTCAGCTGTTCCATGAAGGAACACCTGTGTTTGCTCGGGAAGGAGTGAGCAGGGACTCCTTTTTAAAGGAAATGATTGGTGGTGACCTCAGAGAATCTGCTAAGCACCCGAGGCAGCAATCCCTGCATGTGAAGTGTTTTGTGTAATGATGCTTTGAGAGAGGTGCAATTCTAGGAGATGTTCATAGCTGTGTCCCCAAAAAAACCCACTGGGCTGGACCGCTGCCAAGAGCTGCCCTAAAGCTGACTATAACTGTTCTGTTTACACTCGTGATAAATAGGATGGTTTAATGGAAACACTGTACACAAAGCTGTGCTGCTCAGGTAATTACCTTGATTGAAACAAGTGTTTTACACTGAGAGCAGAATTCCCTTGGAGCTAAACCAAACCGCAACAAGAATGAGACCTCGGTAGAAACGCAGGCTTATGAACAAGTATGCACACTAATTA
Source organism: Eudromia elegans (assembly GCA_003342815.1). NCBI lineage: Eukaryota > Metazoa > Chordata > Aves > Tinamiformes > Tinamidae > Eudromia > Eudromia elegans. The sequence continues at coordinate 958,946 of PTEX01000085.1, read as the reverse complement.
TTTTCCAGTGGTTCTCTTAACGAGTCACTTGCTAGAGTCCATTGGTCACGGAAATGATTATTCTAATGATGATTCATAGAAATTGAGGGTGCATTACAAACACCAGGCACTGCACCAGTTGCTATGGCAGGCAAGTGTGTGGTTTGTTCTATAAATAACAGGATAATATCTGTACGACAGCCCTTTCCTCCTTCAGACAGCCTCTCAGAGATGGAAGTGATCTGCAGGGAGCTCCCCTCCTCTGCAATTCCCATTCCCACCCTGGATTTTCTCCCAGCCTTGCAGGCTATGCACCCGTTTTCACCCACAGGGCTCACACTGGGTCATGTCTTGGCTGCTGGAGACACTAATCTCCAGCAGGTCTCTGCTACCTTAGGGGCAATTGGGAGTAAATCTAATTATTTTAGGATAACTATGTCATTATAATTCCCAGTTCCCACAAAAACAGCTCACAGAAAAGCAAAGCCTTCTCTTTCCACATAGAGCAGTGAGAAAGAAGTGTGTGTAGGACAGGAAAATATTCATTTTGAACAGCAAGTAAGGCTACAGTCTGGGTAATTCTAAAAGGAGCTTCTTAGTGAAATCTTTTCTTCCTCTTACTGACTCTTTCTTCCTCGACTGATCTAGCTGGTACCTTGCATAAAAAAAAGCAATTTGGCTTGGCTTGGGAAGGTTTTGCTTATCCCTTTTGAAAGGCATGTGCATATTCTAGAAAATTCTGAATATATTGGTCATTTTCTAGATTTCTAAATTATTTTTAGATTCAAAATACTGAAATAAAACCATTATCCCTATAGCAGTGGGAAGGAAGCAACGTGGTGGTAAAGGTCTCAAGGTACATTTCCAAGATGCCTGCACAAATGCGTGTTTTTGCTTGCAGGAAGCCAAGAAATCAGAAGCTCCTGTACTTTGCTGAAAAGCCATTTCAAAAGCCAAGGCAAAGAAGTAAAATGGGGAGGATGTAAACACAAGAGAAAGAGTAACTCTGTGGAGGGATTTTGGTGAATGTGGGCCTTCCAGCCTTCTGCAAATGGTAATTTTGTCAGGGGAAAAGAGGCCTCTGTATACACGGCACTTATTGGATCACAGATTGTAGTAGCTTGTCACCCCAGAAAAGAAAAGAACATCAAGGCAGAAAGCTAAGACGGACCTGGTGCAGCTTACACAATTATTAGGGAACTGCAGCATGGATGGGAGATACAGGTGATGCCGTTCCGTCTCATGTAATCGTTTGGAGACCAAGACTAGAAGTAAAGGAGTGCTGTATTGGAGCAGAAAAAGTGAAAATCTCTTCCCAGGAAGGAAAGATCACAGTGTTTGAGACCCTGGAGGTTATTCTCCTGAGCTATACAGCCTTCACCACATTGCTAAATCTAACTGTCACCATGTTCATGGGCCATTAGTAACACGGCAATAAGTAGGGATGCCGTTGTGCCTATGCAATGCCTAACTCATCACAAAGGACAGTTCCTACTTTGAAAAGTTTGCAGCCTGAACAGGGCAGAAAATAAAGACAGATAGAAAAGAAAAAAAAAAAGAAGAAGAAACAAACATATGGCTGTATGTATTGATATCCCCATCTTATGGAAAGGCAGCTAAGAACAGCTCAAAATGACTATATGGAAAACTGATTGCAAACACCTGGAATCCCTGTCCAATGCTCTAACAACAGGAACATCCTTCCTTTCTCAGCATTTACTCAGCCTTGCAAGAGGATATTTTATCGAATAAAATTCTGATGGTTACAGAAAATACAGCAGGAGTCTGCATTGGTTGCCCAGGCACATGTGACTGCAAGTTTGGACCACACTTTTTGGGGTTATTCTGTGAAATTTAGCATAAGCCCTCTGTCAAGGTTTGCACTGAGCTCTGCAGTTTTGCTTGGATATGAAATAAGCATTTTCCAAGCCCACCACTGGTTTTGCATTCTAACAAATGTCAGGGGATGGGATGCCAGAAAAAGGCTGTTCCTGAGCTGGGGAAAGGGACCGCACCACAATGATGATGACAGAAGTAAAGAACCATCTGCTGCCATGGCTCGAGCTGTAAAAAAATAAAAAAAGTTTTCAAGTTCTGAAGAGGTGGAGGGAGAGGCAGAGCCCCCGTAGGGCCTGAAAGTACCATGTTGAGAATGTAAATAGACAAGGAATAACGTGGGAAGGGCTGCAGATATGGCAACACTCTTGTAGACATTGCCTATGGCTTCACTGTGGGGAATCAAAAAATGTCTTAAACTCAATGCCTGCAATCAAAGAGTGGAAACAATGACAGCTTATCAGCCTGGTCCAACTCCCAGGCTCCCAGCCAAGAACTGGTTCAGAGAGAAGCTCCACTCGGATGATGGTTGCTGCCATGCACCCATGGGCAAGGCCCACAGCCTCCCATTGGGCAGAAGGAGCCAAAACGAAGCTCCAGCTGGTAACTCAGATAGACGGGGAGCTACAAAACCCTGCTTTCTCTCTGAGCTTATGAGCAGCCTGTCAGAGACCATCACATGGGAGGAAAATCCAAGAGAAAGCAGCAGCCACAAGAAGGTGAAGGGAGTTACGAGAAAACAGCTGCTGAGTTCAGCATCTCCACAGGGTTTTAACAGCACCAGCTGCTCCTAAGTGTGAAAGCTGCTTCATTTCCAACGTTAGGCCATAGGAGACATTCCTGGAAATAAGTAGAGTGAAGAAGTACATGTTAAGTGAAGAAGTTACCTTTGCATTGAACACACAGCCACATTCAGTTGGTATTTGTCTGCAACTGTTCAGAGTGTAATCTCTAAAAATACAATAATAGCACAAAAATATCTCTCTGCCAAGTCTGGTAGGGATAGGTAGGGATTTTCAGCTCATCTATCTGTATGAAGTTCTCATACACCTCAAGGACTGCAAGATCAGAATGAAGATAGGAGACTTAGTTTCAGTATTGCAATGTTTTAACTCTTTGAGGCTCTGCCATCTTCAGATGTACACAGACTATAGCTTCATAACACCCTGCACATGCTTTCTAATGTTTTTCTGGCTTATAACATGGGGTGAAGAGCATCTTCAGGAAATGTCATGGTTTTAGAGAGCCAAAAAAAAAAGGGATTTTCATGTCTTCTATACCTTATGCAAGTACTTAGCCATTACCCTAAGTCATAAAGATATTGTTAATACTGTGTTATCATACAAGCATTGCATAGAAAAGTGTGCTCTAAGTAAATGCACACCGAAAGGATAGCTGGAGGAACCTCTAGTTTCTTAATCCGAATGAACTTTATTAGCCACAGGGTGGAAGTTGTCCGTGTGCCCACTGGCAGAAATGGGACACAAAAGGCACACTGCTGGCAAAAATTGACATATATTGAGAATGCAGAGTTCCAAAAGTTAAGCAGAAATGACATGGGATTTTCAGGACCTGATGCTTGGACTTAGTTGATAAAAGTGGGGTAAAATTATCCTCTTGAGGTGTTTTTCTTTCCACCAAAGAAAAGGAAAGGACACTAGACAGCTGACTTAAACAAGGCTTTTAGCTTCTAGGCAGCTAAAATAGGATGGCATAATTCCCTAACACACTCCCCAGCAATTTTATATATCTAGCCCTACAGACAGCTGGTTCTGTTCTAAAGCACCACAGAAAAATGATAGTGCAGATCATTGAGGAAAATAATGTCCCAGATAGCAACAGAAAGGATTGCCATCTGTATCTCTGAATCTCAATTTTGTTCTCATTAGATCTTCATTATATAAGCTGTCATTGTTGCGTAGAGACCTGAATCTATCCTTCTGTATTCACCTGCAAGCTATCTCCTATAATTGCTGTACACACAGAAAATCAAACGTATTCTAACAATGGTGATTCATTGGCTCAGCTGTTAAATGTATTTTGTGCATCTCTCTATGCAGCTTTTTTTTTGTGTGTGTGATAACCATCCCTGCACCATCTGAACGTTTCCTAGTCTTCACTGAAGTTTTCCTCACTCTTTTTTTCCCTAAGCTTAAAAAGGCAGATGTGGAAGCAGAGCCAAAACATAATCTCTGTAGCATTCTATCGAAAAGTTTTACTGCACTGAAAAGACAAGTTCACAGACGAAAATCCTAAGGACTTAAAAGATCAAATAGACCAGCATCTGTCATAACAAGGAATGAACTTTTGGCATGGACATCTCTCAAGTGGGAGCTCTAAATACACGTAAATGAACTAAGAAGTTAGTCATTCTCGACTGGACTTCATCTAACTCAGCTATTTATGTGAATCCCCTCTTCTAACAGGATGTTTGTTTGCTTCACTGGAGAAGCGATCAGAATGTGATGAATCTGGGGAAGGAAAAAAAAAAATATAAAAAAATTCTCAAGCAACACTGTGGAGTTATGCCAGGCATTGCTGAATGCATGTTGATTTTTTGACATACAGAAGAGCAACAGCACAAGCACCTTTTGCTAGGACCAGGCAGTGAATTCAGCGAATCAGATACACTTGGAAAACAAACAAACCGAACAAAGTGTTGTGTTCACTCTTCTCATTCTCCCCATAGGCAAGGCGTAATTATCCTTCCCATGCAACTGCAAACATGCATACATGCTTTCATTGCTAATTAACGTTGGCTCCTTTCTCCTGTGCATCGCCCAGCTTAGTGAGTGGCGTTCATGCTCCCTTCTCCATCCTAAGTGAATCCCCCAAGGGGAAACGTGTTGTGCATATATTCCTTGTCCGAGCCATGATGGGGTCTTTACTGTAACAGTTGTTGTACAGCAGAAAACAGCCATATTTGCCTTTTTTTCCAGACAGTTCGCTAGAGAAGTCAGGGAAATTGCACATATCCAGCAAGAACCTTTATGTTTCACAGTGTAACAGTAATATCTGGTCCTTTCGTTGGCCTATTTGACAGCCGAATTTGAAGTGCCACTAAAATAGCCAACAGCACTGGGAGTATCACACGATTTTTTCCTGCCTTCAGAGATGGAATGAAGTGTCCGCACTTGGGAGACAACTACATGTTTATAAATTTTGTTCTTCTTGCTTCATCCTATATTTAGTTTGTATTCATCATCAGCTGCAGTAATACAGCATTGTATTTCCACAAGAAATTAAATTCAGTGTCATCGACCTCTAGAATTTGATATCCAGGAATGAGGTTTTCTCCTTCTCTCCCCAGAATCATCAGCTTTGTTAAATATTATGAGCTTTAAAATAAACAGTAGAGTGAAATTTTTATGCCATCTCACGCCTGAAACTTACAGCCTTAGAATTTTGTTTGCTTGGGAGTAATTAAGTAAAAAAAAAAAAAAAAAAAGAATTTTACTGAGTGTGACTGTGGAACAAACAATGGAAGCATCACATCCACCCATCCTATAGAATGCTGTGGTACTTATGGAGGGACAGTCATCGAGTCTTCTTCCTCACTCTGACAACTTAATAACCTCTGTATCCTACCACCACTTTAATAAAATTCAGAGGAGACGTGATGTCTTTGAGACCTCTGTCATTCTGTCATCTCTGTTCGAAACTATCTAACAGAGAAAATAGTTATCTAGGTGGACAGACTGCTGCACAAGCACATAGGGGGAAAAAATAATCACGCAAGTTCCTTTTCCTTGTGAGTTATTACATGTAAAATCAGCCTCATGTGATTCTAGGAACTGGAATTTATTGATTCCTGGGTGTTCTGGATCAAATAACATCAAACTGTTTCATTAGTTTAGATTCCACAGTGTTCATATAGACCTGGTAATGCATCCATGTGAGCTTCAGAAGTAACCACAAGCATATAGCTGTGTATTTTTCAAAGGATATATCCCAAATGAGTTAGCAATCCGCTAATGGCTTTACACATCCCAACTCTTTGCTTTGGTGCCTGGAGTATTCATGCTCACAAGAAGCCACAGGTACTATAAACATATTAACCCATCGCCTAAAGTTATTCAAAGCAGAAAAGTTGCTCAGAGAGTCTCACAATATTCACCAGGCCAGAAAATGCACAGTACGAACGTGGCAGATGGTGGAGTCACTTTGTAGAAAATAAAACTGTCGGATTTAAAATGCAGCTGGAGGGAAACAGATGTGATTAGCAGAAAGCAGGACTCTTTTAAAGGAGCAAAAGATGTTGTTTGTTTAACTTGAAAGAGTGATCTGATTTGGCTGTAAAAGATGCGGAATTTTCTCTTCTTCCACAGGCAGTTTGGAGCAGAAATCTTCTCTATCAAACCAAATGCCTCTTGCTAGCTATGGGGTGGGCGGGCTACCGGGGGTAAATCTGATCACATTTGCTTGTAATAGGCATAAAAGTAAAAGAAAATCTGATATAAACAAGGTGGAGGAAAACAAAGTAAAAGAAAGAAGAGTTCTCTGAGAAAACGGACCATTTTCCATGGTGAAACAGCTAGTCACATGACACCACTGAAGAAAGAGTCAGCCAGATGCAACCACCAGTAATAGACCTTTTTTACAAAGAAAGGAAACAGCCAGGGTTTTAAGATAAAAAGCAAAAGAGTCAAGCAAGGGTTTAGTTGGAAGAACTGCCCTCAGGCATCAGGTTTTGACCCAATTTCTAGCTAGTCAGAAAAATATTCCCTCTGGCCACAAGAATTCCTACAGCACATCCAGCACGGTTTTATGGATCACATCTGCAGTCAGCTTTACTTAAACCTTCTGCAGAGAGAGTACTGCTCTAGACAGACCTTAGGTTTAATCCAGTCTGACAACTGCAAATCATCCTTGTCATCAGAGAAATCTGTTATCTACTAACCCAGTTGCTACTGCATACCAAAGGAGCATGGAGAAGCAAAGGCATATTGTCCCCCATAATAGTTTTTCATCTAGAGTCCAACACCTTTTCTTTCTCCCCTGAAGGGAAGTTTTGACGTTAATTAAAGCCTCATTTCTATTTTCAGATGCAAAGCATGATTGGTTCCAAGTAATTTGACTTGCTGTGATGTTCTTGGCAAAAAGGGAAAAAAAAAGAGGACATTTCATTAATACCTTTCCATCCCTCAGAGAAATACTGAAGCAAGTCATGACTAGAAGAGGACAGTGACACTGATAAAGGCCAAATCTGCCATCCCTGATGTTCATACTACCTGCAATGGCTTATCTCCTCTCTCCATCAGAGAAAGATTGAGTATAAGTCACAAATATCTTAGCAATTTGTCTACAGTGATGTGGGATAAATCCTATCATGAACATCTTTGTTAGGGTGGGATTTAAGCTGTCGTTAATCAACACCTCTCCCCAGACTGCCCAAGGAAGTGGTGGAGTCAAGTCACTATCTCTGGTAATGTTAAAGAAATGTGTACATGAGGCACTTAGGGATATAATTTAACAGCTTTGATGTTGAGGGACTTACAGTTGAACTCAATCTCAAGAGTCTTTTCCAATCATAATGATTCTATGATTCTATAATCCAAAAATAAAGTGGCATCTCCTAGAATTGAACAGACTGAACACCAGCCTACAAAACATTATCTAAAAAAAAGCTTCTGATTAGATCAAGCATATCCCTGAAACACCATAAGCCATTTACTGCACTATTTACCAGCTCTACCACGAATGTCAGCACCTGCAGGGAACAGCATTCTCATATCTTTTCAGATAGAAGTGTTCCTTCTTCAGGTTTCACTTGAAAATTCAGATAAACAAGTAAAAATCTCCCTCCTAATGCTATATGTTAAATAATTATAGATGCTATTACCAGTATAATTCTCATTTATGTGCTCCTGATCGAGCAGGTAGTGAGGTAAGGCCTTTTTTTAACATTTTCAATAGTCTCTCTCTTCTCTCATTTATAACTAGACTTGATCTGGAGAAGTCTTCATTACAAGGAGTTTCTAGTGTTATTTATGCCTCCAAATTGGATCTCAGTGGCTTCTAAAATTATACATTTCTCTTCTAGTAGGAAAACCATATTGCTTTTAATAGGAAAACCATACCGATCTTGTCTTTCTCACCCATCACCTTTCTGGATTTTATTCATGGTCTTTTTTTTATCAAAGGCACTGGATCTCAACCGATCTTAAGCTACCAGCAGTTTGCTTCTCCTAGGTATTCATCCCACAAAAAATGTTCCTGTGAAAGTGCCAGGTCTTGTCCTTTTGGAATCAGGCAGCTTTCTTGAGATTTGAGGGACCTTCCTCTCCATGCAGTGGTGGGATCTACAGTTTTGTTCTTCATGGGGCAAATATACAGCAACCCCGGGCAGGGAGATTGATTAGGACCTTGCATCCGTGACATAAGTGGCCTGGAATAGGTGGCTTAGCACTTGGTATTGTCTGACGACCAGTAGCTCTGCAGAGGCCAGAATTGCTTGGTGCATTGCTGGACAGTGATTGCATTGACCATATCTTGACTATGATGAGTGTGAGCAACCATGGCTCAAAGTCGCCTGCATGGTAGTTGTCTTAGTATAGTTTTATTGCCTAAACATTGGCTCCTGGTATTTCTAGGATGGGCTTTGGTTCCTGAGGAATCCATACGGTACAGAACCTGTGGAAGACCTGTGTCTTGATAGATTAGTTAAAAAGAACTGCTTCCCCACACCCCACCTTATAAAGGCTTAAATTCTCACTAAATGCACAAACAACATTTCTACAAGAAAATCTCTTGTAAAGCCAAAACACAAACTGGCTCTGTGTTTATCAGCTTTCATCCCTTCTTTCTTTGTAAACAGCCCCAGGCTGATTTATTAGCACCTCTGTCAGCCTTTTGTTCTGATTTGCCTTTCCCTCCACTAGCTATAGAGGAGATCTAACCTCCTAAGACTAAAGCTAACCTTTGTGAATTAAAATCAGTTATGTAGCAGGGAAGTCACTAGACAGATAAGCTAACAGATTTTTAATTAGTCTCTGGCTACTTTAATTAATTGCTCTATGGACAGCACACTGCTGCCTATATACATAGGGAGAAATATGAAAACACCAGGAGTAGCATCATGAGCAGCATTCTTGTCACTGTATGGAAATAACAGAGATACCAGTTATTACTTGATTCCGCACATTGTTCTTTCTGATTAACTTTCAGATAACAAATTCTCAAGCAGTGAAAGCGAGTAGCTGCATCCACAAAGGCTGTGGGTTCAAACTGTCGTTAGGCTGATTAGGTATTCAAGAGAGTGGTGCCAGGCCGGTTTATGCTCCTCCAAATCATTTGAACTCAATTTGCAGAGTGTGGATGTGTGAGAAAGAAAAGATTAGTCCAATCTTGCACCACTTAGTAGCAGAAAAGATCTGAGAGAGCTAAGTGTTGGCAGATAATTTGTCTTAGTCCTGAAATGACTATGTGTAACATTTCCTCCTAGGAGGTGCCAGGCGGTGGGTAAAATGGTAGGAGAAGGACAAAGGAAGACATAGGGGAATGGGGGAATCTCTCTTTCATGAGGCACTAATGATAAAATGATTCAAAATATGCAGCCCTTCGAAATGTACTTAATTAACACCAGTTTGCTCTTGACCTCTGGGACAAAGGAAGAAGAAATTTCAGCAGAACCTGTCAATTCTTCAAGAGTCTGAAACTTGCATCTAGAAACAATGAAATGCAAAGGAAGTTTAAGAGACTTTGCCTTGGATCTAGAATTTAATTTTTAAGCTTTCATGATCTCGGAAGGCATACCAGGGCATTTTTGTCAGCCAAAATCAAATACCTTTCCTAGAACTGATTACAATGTAGTCCCCAAGTTACATGTTTATATAAGATAAAAATTCATAATATTAGTTTCATGCACAAATACTCTAACCACTTAACAAGTAATCTTGGATGTTAGGAAAAAAATTTCCTCCAAGTTATAACGTGTCAAATGGTCAGTTGGATACCTGGTCACCATCATAAACATGATGGCAGTCAAAAAAGGTCATTGGTTTGATTCACTGTGATAGTCATATTCAGAACTGTGCAAAAAAACAGCTTGGATGCACATTAATTTTTCAGTTTCTTATGCAGAACCAGCTCCTGGAAGCTCCAACTCTGGCATTATCCCACCTTTGATTTATATGAAATTCATTGCTTTTCAAACTCTCCTTCTTCAAGAGCTATATATAGTGTGCCATTTAAGGAGATAGAGCGTGTGTGAGAGAGAGAAAGAGAGGAGGAGGAGAGAAAAGTAGGAAAGCCATTTGCAAATGAGTCATTTCCCAGGAATGCTTTGACAGGCTGTCAGCAGAGTCTGATAAAGACATCCAACTAAAATACTCCACTACTATTCCAGGTGAAGGAAGATTGACACTGTGATGGTGTGCACATGGATAACTGCATGCAGGAGATGTTTAATCTCCATGGGAAGCCTTCAGACAGCCCTGATGATTTTAAAGCCATTCTGCCTTTTAGCAAATAATGAACGCACAAAAGAAGTATGTGAAAAAGAAGAAATGAAAACCTGCTTGGAAGAATAATCTCCCCCTTGAGCATGCTATGCTTGATTAATAATGAAGCGTTTCTTCCAGCTCTCTTCTGTTTGCATTCCTAGGTGGCCTCCACATGTTTTGCACGCCAAAGTGGGAGCTGCTCACTCCCCCTCTGCTGCTGCTACAATCTCTCTCACCACGTTAGTAGCAGAAGATGTCACACTTGGTACATGTCTCCTCCAAGCCTGTAATATCATTTGAGGCTGCTGGTGGGGCAGCAGGTTGGCTACAAGCAGACATCCCAGGATGCTGAGGCCATTTGTGGGAATCTGAGAGGTCTGCAGGTGCACATTAGATTGGGCAGTAGTATCTGTTTTGAGGGTCACTTTAGAGGGTAAAATCAATCGAGGCTTCATGTTTCTGTTGTTAGTAGCATTTCTCTTACTTTTTGATCTCTTGAGTACAGCCTTGTTATACTACAAGGTTTCAAAGAAAGGAGTTGTACAGACCTACCACTCATGTATCAAACCGCAGTAACTTCTACCATACTATGACCAAAGGAAATCAGGACAAAATACATACGATGAAATGAAAACAAAATGTTACTGTCACTAAGGAAAAAGCTTTAGAAGAGGAGCAGTGATTTCAAGCAATTTTCGTGTCTGTCCATCTTACCTAAACATTAACCAGTGCTAATCAGATTAGTATCGATAATCTTCATATTTCCTTTAAGCCACGAGAATCTATAAATCAGTCCCTCGAGCTTTAAAAATGTGTTACACACTGTAATTTGCTCAATCATTAAATCACCTGACTGGCAAGAAAACAGGACCTCCCATAGAAACAACCAGATATGGAACTTACCTTGTCCTTTGCTTTACTATATAATATTACTTTTAATTGCTTATTCATGAGGGTCTTTTGGCTGATTTCTCCCTTGCCAACGGTATTTGCTTTCTACAATATTTGCACACTGCTGTTGCATTCTGCCTTATCTGGCATTTATACTGCATACAGTTGCAAAATACCAAGTGAACATTTTTGTTCTTTCTCCTTTTCTGTGTAAATACTAGGATAAGAAGACACTAACAAATATAATCCTGTGTACTGCCCGGAACTATTGATTTTGTGCCTCAACTACCCTTCTGTAAAGAGGTGAATACATAAAAATATTTTTGTAGGCCAGACTGGATTCATCCACACCAGTCAATAAGCAGGACCATGCTGGAAGAGTGTACTCTGTGCTGAACTGGTTTATTGTTATTATGGGTGCAGATGTAGCTTTAAATTGTGTCAGTACTCCCAGCCAATGTCCAGCCATGGTTAAGACAGCACAGAATCCCACTGCGAATAAGGCCACTCTGTTAAGGAGAGCTCCTCTCAGTATGAAGCATATCTTGCCACTTGCCTTCTGGGCTGGAGAATGAGCACTGGAAATGTTTGGACACAATCCACGTCCTCTGTGGCTGAAGGGAACAACACTGTGACCTCTGTGTATTATTCAGGCTTGTACCTCAGCTTTTGGAACAGCCCATTCATTCAGAAGTCATAGAATCATAGAATGCTTAAGGTTGGAAGGGACCTCTAGAGGTCATTTAGTCCAACCCCCCTGCATATGCAGGGTCTCCTAGAGCATGTGGCACAGGGTGATGTCCAGGCGGGTTTTGAAGATCTCCAGAGAAGGAGACTCCACCACCTCTCTGGGCAGCCTGTTCCAGGGCTCTGTCACCCTCACCGTTAAGAAATTCTTCCTCAAGTTCCTGTGGAACTTTTGGTGCCTCAATTTGTGGCCATTTCCTCTAGTCCTTTGCTTCTAAAAAGAGATGGCAGCATCAAAGCACAGCTTTTGGTCAAGCTAAGTGTGATATGAGTGGCCAGTTTTCTTCCTAAAATTTGTGTGTGTTCTCACCAGACATAGTGAGAATAATCAAATTTTTATTTTATTTTATTTTATTTTATTTTATTTTATTTTATTTTATTTTATTTTATCAATTGAAAACAAAATCTGAGCTCAGGGCAGAAGTGTCTGTGCATTCTCAATTTCATGGACTCATTAGGGAGAGAGAGAGAAACAGTTTTCCTTCAGACCTGTGCATCTGTAAGTCAGAAACCAGCTGAGCAAAGCCAGCACTTTTCAGTATCTATCTTTGCATAGATTCAGTCTCATAGATTCAGCTTTTCTATTCTGCTTAAAACCAGCTGTTTAAGGAAAAGCCATAATCCCACAGTAAGTAAAGATCTATCACTTCACAAAAATGTGAAAAAAAAAAAAAAAACCAACTAGTTGTTGCTCCAATGGCATTGATTTATTATAATCCCTAAGGCATATTTAACCACCCCACATGGATGCCTCAGATATCCTATGGCATCTCAAACAGTCCCGGATACCTATATTCACACACTACAATTGTTGAAGCTTAAGCTTAATGTCAGCACCACAAACAAACTGCCAGGATTTGTCTTACCTCTAGGATACTAAATTATGCACAGCAGCAACCAAGCAACTCACAGGAGGTGCAGAAGATTTTTTTTGTATAAACAGAGGCACGATGATTGATCATACCGCAACCACAACAAACTTCAAACTATCACTCACATTGTTAATGGCTCTATAAAGGCTCTTGCTTATGCAGAAGGCTTAAAAGAAATTCATCAGGCCTCCCTTGACTCAGCTGAAGGGCTCAGCAACCATGGTTTGAATTTAAAATCTGTCATTGCCTTTCAAAATGCCACCACACACAAAAGGATGGCAGAGACTGGGGAATTCAAGTGCCTAGAGAATCAAAACACAAACATTTCCCCATCCCCCAAACTTGATCACGTTTACGCTTTTGTTTTCATTGAAGAATTAATTTGAATTCTCCATGCTCAACTTGGCCTAACTTAAGGGGAAAATAGTCACACTGTGAAAAGACTCTTAAGCTACTTTAAATGGTTTGATGGATAGAAAAACACCAAGTGAAAAACTAGACTAATGCATGCATTAATCTGCCATTCTTTTTAACTCAACAGGTTGAGTTAAAAGCTAATTTTGTTACAGTCTTGTACTACAGGAGTCTCAGCTTATACTAGTAATGCATTGGCTCTTGCAATAGGTTGTTAAATAATTCTTTAAAAATCTAAGTATGTCCTAAATCTACATCTACCTAGGTGTCAAAATTGCATTGCTTTAGTAGCCCTCTAATTGACTGTCTGTGATTTATGTTCTTATTCTGGAAGCTTCTGGTATCATCCTGTTCTTGAGATTTCAAGGACTCTGTTTGTCTTCAAAATTGTCCATGCTACAATCTTTTTTTTTTTCTTTTTTTTTTCTTTTTTCTTTTTTTTTCTTTCTTTCCCAGAATCCTGGGGACGTATCCTGATAGCATAGTTATTGTTTTGTTAAAACAGCCTAGGCACACATCCTATTGATAAGATCCCTTGATTCAAGGATGTTGAATTGATTCAGGGATATTGACTAACTCATGCTGCAAAAATAATGGTCCATTGTGACAAAAGTTGGATATTCTTGAGGAGATAATACAGGGAGAGACTGAAGAACCGTGAAATTCAAGATAATTGGCTGATGTGTGTAGCAAAATAGAAGATGCTAGTACATTAAGGCAAAGGGCCAAACAGCAAAATCAGAGCAATAGTTGGAGAAAATAGTCTTGCTTCAGGAGATCATTTAGACATGGATATGAAGGAGACAAGCCTACACTTGAAAAAGACAAAACATAAATGTGAATAGCAATCAGAGCACTAGAAATAAAACTCAAGGTTCAATCTCAGAAGAGTTCTACAGAAATATCCACAAGATGCAAAAAACCTAGTCCAGAGGGGAAGGCTTATGGAGAAGGTTAGGCTGATGTTAACCTTCACGTCACAAGTCAACCTCTAGGTCAGAATCGAGCAATTAGGTTTTATTTGTCATTGTGAGCTGGAAAAGGAAGGAAGACAAAAACAGGAAAGAATATGGATGGTTCCTATTTAAATCATTTCAGATTTGAATGAGCAACAATACATCCATGAAGAGATGTCAGTAAGGATATAATCTGAACTTGGAAAGTATATGACATAATATGTAGAGGGAGCTGCTTTAACAGCCTAACACTGTGCAGTGCTATCAGATCACCCATGAAATAAACAGGGGACTAGCCAAATGATAGTGCACACACAATAATTAGCATTGGCGATTTACCAACAAGCAGAAACAGTTTTAGGGAGTTTTGGCAGGGATCAGTTTGGAAACAGTGACTTTAAAATATTCTCATCAACAGAGTGAAAGCATAAAATCACTGTTGATAAAACTGATTGCAAAAAGACCGACTAAATAAAACATGAAGGCAATAATTTTTTTTTTTTTTTTGTGGAAGATGTTGTAGGTCTCTGCAGGGCAGAGAATGAAAGAAGATAGGAAACACAGTAGGCAAGCAGTTCATATCAAACTTTCAGTGTGACTGTGTGGCATAAAATGGCCATTGCCATCTTTGTATTAATAAAATAATTGGTCTGTAAAGAGACGTTGGGAGGAAGGGCTTGCCGCTGCATACAGGGGAATTGTACATATTAGGGAAACTGATGGCAGAATTCTCTGTCACAGCATGGGATTCAGCTCCATTTAATCACATCTAAGCTAAAATATTTTATATGTGAGTGAGTATCTAGCAACACAACACAATCACCAACAGCAAAATAGTTAATATGGGAGAACTGTAGTGGTAGGGAGGAGAGGCAATGCCGTATAGTCGTATGGCAAGCATCGTGTTGTGCCTTGGGATGTGTCACCTGTCTGACCCATTTCTCAGTCTTTTTCAGGTCAAAATGGTATTCTGGGACTGACATTTGTTTTATCCATATTAAAGGCTCTGAGATATTTGGCCTGATCCCCACTTTTAGAGCTTGATGACACTCAGGGCATGTACATATCTTAGAAACAGATTTTTGTGAACTACTAATTAATAATGTCTCTTGATAGTTGCAATCTTTGCTCCTATTCATAATCAAAAGATTCTTATAGGTACTGGAAACTCACACTAGACAATTTCTCCCACTCACTGTCTTTTTGGTAATCTTCTGATTCAAGTGTATTTTAGTGAAGATTATCAAAAATGTTGAGATGCTCATTGTGGTGGGGAGGAGCAGAGCAAGAAGGACTCTGTGCTGATACTGCATGGTTTTAAGCAGGAGTTCAAGTCTGGGTTTCCCACCAGTCTGGATTTTCCTCGTTTACTCTTCATCTCTTCTACTGAATGATGCTGAGAGACAAATTTTAAAAGAGGAGACAAAATAACTCTGGTCAGAGAAATAACTTTTCATATTCATCAATGACTATAAATTACACAGATAGCGACACATGAGATAGATAGGGACTCCAAACTTTATGTCATCCAAATGCCATGAGCATTACCAGGAATTATCTCTCAGCAGGCTGAGAGGGACTGGATGTATCTCTTGGAACTTATATAAAACCTTAGGATGTGCTGGAACTCTATTTCACGGATTCTCATATAAATATATATGGGGAGCACATGAAGGAGAGATGTGATGAACAAATCTTGGCAGGGTAAGGGCTGTACACAGCCATGGGCAGAAGATCATTACCAAGGGAGGTACTCATCAGTGCTTGTCCATGAAGGTTCATCTTCTAATTTCCCTTCCATATTTTGAAGACCAAAGTGACGATTAGCACAAGCATTTATTTGACAGATGCACATATAATTATTTTAACATTTCCACACAGATTTCTCTGTTCATACACCTAGTAATCGTTTTCTCCAGTCCAGAGGAGTCAGTAATTAGAATATTAACATACTAGTTCTCGCATTTCTGCAGGGAAAAGCAAAACGGAAATGAAGAAAACTGAGAAAATATAAAGCCTTAGAAACAAAAGTATACCTTCCCTTTCCTTTCCTGTTTCATTTTTGGCTTCCAAGGGAACAGTAGTAACAGGTGACTGATGGATAGAGTTAGACTGAAGCAGCTTTACCTATTTAAATGTGTAGATGATGGCAGTGAACCAGTCACTGGAACAGTCCCAAAAGAGAAATGTCATGAGTCTTGTACCAATTTAAAAATACAAATTACTTGTAGCTGGTAACTTACCCAAGTTAATCACAAGAGGCAAAAACTGAGCACAGATTGCTGGAGCTATCTCCTGCTATATGCAGGATCGTCAGTCAAAAAGGCATTTCACAGCTGCCTCCCTTGTTTGCTTAACATAATCTCTTATCGACCATCTCACATTGCCACTGTGGATTTTCTTTTGATTTACACAGTACAAGCACCTTGGAATGATGTGTGTACACACACACACACACACATACATAAACACACAAAGAAAGCCCCAGTACATCTATTTTCTTTTGTCTGAGATAGGATTAAGCAAAACAGGATCATTCAGACACGCTTCCAAAAACATATTACAAATCCAATTTCTGTTTCTCCGCTGTAGGTATTAACACTTGGGACTCATCCCTGTCAAATCCATGGGAACTATTCAGAATCCATGATCTCGCCAGAAGAGGACTTGGCTTTGGCACGTGCTGAGATGCTCTTCTGCATCTGCTTTCCAGAAAGGGATGGCTAGACTTACACATAGGGTTAGTGAGAGAATTAGGAAATAAAAATGCATTTATCAATTCTTCTCTGGTGAATGTCCCAGCTTCCTAAGCTGTACTAGGGCAACAAGAACATTCACCTGCTTCATGATTGCGTTCCCCAAACACCATATGTAATTATATAGATGCCCTCAAATATAAGCTGAGGGAAAGTCAGAAGATAAAAAACAAGAAGCAATTACAGTAACAGATCCATAATGCAAAGCTGTTGCAAGGAAACAGTATTTTAACAAGAATGAAAATGCAAGAAAGATGCAGCTAGGCTGCCTGTGCTGGACAGAAGAGAGAATTCGTTTCCTTCTTGGGCACTAGCCTTCCATATGACCCCAAGAAAACCACCTGCAAGCCATGGAAAAATGACCCCATCTTCAAATAAAGGTGGATTCATTTGGGACAAATGTCCATGTGTCCTGGATAGAGGTATTGCACAGTATGCGGCAAAACAGGATTTGCATGCAGCATTTGGTACCGTAGAGCATGTCACATGGTGGGTGCATTTATTCCTGGATTCAGAGCAATCAGGAATTGATGAGAGCTCTGAGCAAGCAAATGCTGGTCCAGTACTACCGAATATACCTGGATGCCCAGAAATGAAGGACACAATGTCAAGTGAATGGGAACCCTGGACCCAAAGCATCAGTTCAGTATATGCTCTCAGGAGAGACATACCATACAAACCAAGCATGTATATCCTGGGCTGTGATTTCAGCTCCACATCCATCCAGACCTAATCTTTAATACTGACCGAGTTAAGGGTGTCTTCATTTAAAATGGAAGGCAAAAAAAAAAAATGGAGAGGGTATAGAAAAGAGCCACGCCTCAGGAAGAAAATAAAAGAATATCACTTTGAGAAATTTAAAGAGAATTAAATATTTTTGGCTTATCAAAAAAAAAAGTAAAAAGAGATTTGATTACAGTGAAAGAAAAAATTCATGCAGGGGAATATTAGATGTGATAGGACTCTTTAATCTGAAGAAAAGTAAATCAAAAACCAGGTGGCTGGAAGCTAAATCCACAGTTTCCTATTAGAAATTATTCACCTTTTTTTTTTTTTCATAAGACTGAAGATTATTAGTCTGCTGCAAATTCCCCACAGGAAGTGATAGATTCTTAATTTGTTAAATCAAATTTCTATACTTTAGTCAAACACAGATAAGTGAAATCAGTATGGGGCTATCAGGGCTATCCTAATGGTTAAATAAAGTCCATTTCACATGTGGATTTTGCTAAGCTTGATTAATGATAGTAATGAAATTCAGTGGAAATGCTTCCCAGCTTCAGGAGCGAAGGCTGACATTCCTCTTTGCAAGTAATATCCCAACAAAGAGTTTTAAGAGTATTATTATTCTTGTAGGTGGGTGGAGTGTATTGTTTATGTGAAGAAACATGAGCTTCTGGCATGAGGAAAAAAAGCATTTTTCTCATCCTCCTTTTAACTTGTGCTGACCACTCAAAAACAGAATGCCCTGCACTGCTCTAATGCCATTCAACAGTCCCTCTGCCCTAGAATAAAGGTATACAGTGACTCTCCTGTCAAACACCAGGGAAGTAAGATGTCTGTAATGCAAGCTCCCAAGCAATATTTTATCTAGCGTTTTATCAAATTAAGTGGCTTTCCTTCCCCTGTGGTTCATTTTCAGTCACCCAGTTCCCTCAGACTCACCCCCTTGACCTTCTCAGGATTTCTCGCCCCTGCAGTAAGAATGCAAGAGCATCATTTTCCCATGGCTCATAGGAGAGAGCAGAGGAATGAGAACACTGCAGGTGACGCATATATCTGTCAGCTAGCAGCAGCGAGTGTTTATAAATCTTTATGAATTTAGAGTACTCATTTCTTGTTCCATTAAAGAGTGACAATTTAAAGCTTTCTGGATTACAACGAGACTAGTGATGTGTATCTGGAGCCTGCTGACACACATCTCCTATTACATGGCAGCTGACTGTATATCAAAAATTAACTGCTCAATGCCAGCACTTTCTGCAAGAGCTGCTGAAGGAAAATTAGTGATGGATAAAGGACTTTTCTACAATTTCCATCAGAAAATTTAGGGGCAGAAAGCATTCAGCTTTCTTCAATGACATGGGATATATTTTCATTCTTGTTATGCAGACGCAGATAATATCATCAGGTTTCCACAAAACTGGGCATGAATAAGCTCCTTTGTTTTGTCTGCAAGGGCAAATGAGCTTCCCAATGCAAAGGCTTTCAAGTTTGTTTGTTTGTTTGTTTGTTTGTTTTAACATAGTCAGAACGTATTTTAGGCTTGTTTCGGCCAAAATATTCCTTGTGGTTTAATTCTAAGAGAAATAAGTGACAGAAGTTCTTGTCAAATAACACAAAAATTTATAGCTGAAAGTCTCAAATGACCATTATGATAGATTGCATTGCTAGGTCCACTTACAATAACCTGGAATGACTTTATGTCGTATTACTGGAATAGTAATGTGTGTGTGTGTGTATACATACATATATATCACTGATATGAATGAGCAATAAATGTATTGCATACACATCTACCACTAGGACTGAAATATATAGGTATTCATGATTATGATCAAAATGAGAAATTGGTCCATATTGTTTAGATTTTTCAAAATGCTTGATGAGAAACAATAAATACTACCAGGAAAATTCACAGACTGAGTTCTTAAACTCATTTTTTTCTAAAAGTTTCTCCTGAAGTTGAAAGCACCAGATGGACTGCAACATGGAATAAATTAGGGGAAGATTATCGTTAGCAAGCATTATTCTAAACAGCATGAGGTAAGTTCTCATGCAAAATGGGGAGAAAAGAAGAAAGAAATGTGTAAATGACAACACAGCTACTTACTTAAATGTCTTCTGGCTAAACTCAACTAATTTAAGTATCATTAAAATGCATCTGGTTAGTGTTAGACTTTGTGTCTTGTTTTAAAGAAAAAGAGATCTAAAATTGGGGTTGAAGGATGATCACCATACATGTGATTTAGTTTGCATTCCCTGGCTGTTCTGCCCTGCTCATCCTGTTAGGTATATAAACAAGGAGGCATCCTGACAGGCTCTGCTTCTGAAGTGGGACTCGGAGGATATCCTAAAACAAAAGGCAGAGAGAAACCTCAAATATGTTTAGGATCAAAGTCCTATTGATTTCAAGCTCAGATAGCCTCACACCTGGCATCTAACCAGGGCAGTTGATCTAGAAGAGTAACTCCCATATGCAGCCTCAATGGTTAAGCAAGAGAAATAGACTCTGTCAATGTCAATTCCTCTCTCCAGAGTTAGAGGTGGCTGAGTTCTTAACTCATCTGATATTATGTCTTAGGCCTATAAGTCTTTTTTGAGTAACTGGAGCAAAATAGTTTGCTGAAGTCCATGCAAGCAGGCAAGATGGGAGCCAGCACCCTCCATGGATGCCTTGATCACTGGATCACCCTCAGCTTTGAGCGCAGCAACAGGAGAACATCACCAGGTCCAGTTCCCTCAACCTGCCAGACACCTTCTGTTCAATGAATTGATATTTCAGCATGAAGTTTTCCTGCTGGCAAGTTGTATACCTACCATGTTTCTACTACAACAAACTCTGCCCAAAGGATTGAAAAGCACAAAAGCGCAAAGCTATTTTACTTTCTCTTTGAATTTCCTTTACTCATTTTGGGGGTGAATTAGTTTCTGAGGCTGCTACTGAGTTTGCAGTGGTATGGACAGCCCTTCTCAGCCTCCTGGTGCCCACATTTCTCTAAGTGCTGTTGGCTCCTCCTTTTTGACTGACTGTTACCAGCTTCCTCCCTACTCACTGTTATTAGTACCTCAGATCTGTTTAATTTTGTCTACATCAAGACAGCTTTTCTTGTGACATTGTTTAAGGGAAGAAGGAGCTGGCACACACTACCAGGATGACTGTTTTGCTGGTTATGCAGCACTATATAGTTATCTGCTTCAAAGGCCAGGAAAGAAGAAGCATCTCTATTAGCCACTGTTAACAGATTTATCATCAAATGCCAGCTTCTCATGGAGGCCCTTTTAGGAGGACATTTAGATAAATATCTGCCAGGTATCTATAATGTGTCCTTAAAATAGGCATAACATTGTGTCTGTTGGCTTTGCTCACCAGACAAACAGTGCAAGAATTTGATTCATCGTTGATTTCACGGAGTGTTCTGCAAGAAGCTGACATAGGCCTTGGCATCCCTCTTCTACACAAAGGTTTTAGGGGCAGAGGGGAATATGGTCACATCAAGCCTAACCTAAGTATTATCAGTTATAATGATTTACTCAAATACTGCCATGCAGAGCTCAGAAACCTTGAGCATCCGGGGAGATGTCCAGTTGTGGAGAGTATTCAGCAAATATAGCACCTTCTGTGTCACTGACAACTTTTCTCCTATTACGTAAACTCTGTGAGCAGAAGAGCAACATAGATTTCCCCATTCCCTTCCCTGGGACCCTATCATCACTGGAAGTCATCTGCCTATTGCCCAAACAGGAGGAGACAGGTTGACTTTTTTTGTTGTTGCCTCTGAAGGATGAAGTAGTCCAAATTGAGATCACTGGGTCTGCAATACAAAACCACAGGATATTTTTATTGCATGTGTTAACATATGGAAGGAGTATTTTAGATGCCTCCTTAGAAACAGTTGCTTTCCACTTTTTTCCTGATATTTCTCCTTATTTTTTTTCTTCACCATACAGATTTCTTGCAAAGTCTGCGCCTGAAGTGTCTGTTAGTACTGTAAATGACAAGACTCTCTGCTGTATTTCTCACAGAGCTGCCTGATACAGTAAAACTGATGTGTTGCTTCACATTAATTACATACATATTCATCTAAAAACTGCAGAGAAACAGCCTTTCCTACCCACGTATGAAAATCCAATCCACTGCTAGCAAATCTTTCCCCTGTCCCAGGCAGAGCTAATGCCAGACTTCTGGCTGTGGAGCACCATTATAAATTCTCTCTCGTAAACCCTGTGGTCCAATTCCAATTGCTTACTTTTTGCTCCCATGGTTTAATAGTTTTTTTATTGCTGGAACAGGGAGGTGAGGATGTTCGGTCCAGCAGTGGAAATCCTTTTGTGAACCATCACAAGCATTCGGGGAGTTTATCTGTTCTCCAAGATCCACAGAAAAGGGATTTTCACAGGTAGGATTCCATGGCAGCATGTTCCTCTTAAGTACAAATTCATTTATACCTCTCTCCATCCCTTGGTACAGTTATCCAATGTGCAGGTGCCTCCAGTGTGCACCTAAAGGGTAATTAGTGCCTTGCACAGCCAGGAAAAGCAAAGTCAGCATGATATCCTCAGTCTTCAGCTGTTCTGCCAACTTGAGCATGTGTTTTTTGCCTACAGGACCCTTGGTAGTGCTACCGACTTCAACATTTCAGCAAATATGCTTGATATTAAGTACTTGCAATATTACAGACATAGTTCAATTGGGAAAAACTGCAGAGTCTGCCCATAATGAAGCCCTGCATAGAAAACACATCTTTTGAATAGTCTAATTACAATCAGATTCTATGTGAGTTGTTTCCAGCACACGTAACAAATTTTCTACAATTTTCACTTTTTTTTTCCCCCCTCCAGTCCTTCTCCTTGCAAGTATCATCTTCCTACAGCAAGGAAGTAGGTGCTTGGTAGCTTCACAGTGGTAATTCCAACCTTAAGAAACAGTGCCTTGGAACACAGTGACGAATAAAAATTATTTATTCAGAACTTTCTCTGAAACAGAAAAAGGTTTTTTGTTCCTGAAAGAGTTTACAATAGCAAAGGTTGAACCTCTGACCTCCAAAAGAACAGACCAACCCAAGAGTCAACCTTTTAATACTAGCCCTCATCTTCTGTGCTAAAATGACCATTAGCAGGAGAGACAGAACATCACATTTGGAATACGTGGTGTTACTCACACTTCCCCAGCTGACCTTGATCTACCTGTGATCAAAACTTGTCATTTTACAGGGTGATCATGTCAACCACATTGCACGTAAGACTATTGTCCTAAAAATTGCCAACATCAGTGCATCTGCCACAAAGTCTTTCCACAACAGAAATGCTACACAGAATTTGGTTTGCCAACAAAACCTCAAACAAGGAAAACCAGCATTAAGATATATATCTAAACATTCTTGGTAATTTAGACTCATACTCCTAGAGGAATACAAAAACAACAGTAGTTTCAGCAATGCTCACACATCTTATAAAGAGAACAGCCCCATCTACAGCTCCTTCAATCCAAAAAAACTCATCAAGGGAAGCTATTGTTTTAGTTTCTTTGCCACCACTCCTGACCAGCCAGTACAACACAGGTGACAAGAGGTGCTAGAAACCACTTTTCAGTTCAGACCAGTAAAAAGACCAACCACAGAACCCAAATCTCCATCCTCTACCTTCCCACCAACTCTATTCCCTTCACCTCAGCTAATACCTAACTTTCCTCATGTCTGCAAGACACAGCTGGTGTGATTTGGATTACAAACATAAAGGAAAATTAGTTACAGCTGGAGCAATTGTCAGGCAAGAAGATAATTGAAAGCCAGTGAAACTATCAACCATTTAATTGCTTACATTAGAGGAACAAATTGACAGCAATCAAACCAACCTACAAAAGTTACCCCCCCCAAAAAAAAAAAGTAACAAAATAGATTTTCATAAGAAACATGTAAAAATAAAATTAGAATAAAAAATGAAAAAGCTTGTGTTTTTTTATAAACCTTAATCAATTTAAAACTCATTTTCAATCTATTAAACTTTATTATTTAATGTTTCCCAGTGAATGAGAGAGCGATGCAGCCTTTGGCAGCATCCCGCAGTCAAACCAAAGCCATGGGTACTTAAAAAAATGCCATTCATCAGCATTACTTCTGCTGAGCATGTTTAAATCAAGAGACAGACCTCAAAATCATGAAAGAGGAGAGGGGAAAAACAGTGAGATTTTTAAAGGGATTTTTTTTCCTGTTTGTGGTCTATTGATTTTCTGTGCCATTTTTTTTCTGGGGGGAAGGAAAATTAAACTTAAATTCCCATCTAAAGCAGTGGGAATCTCTGAGAAGCAGAGGGTGAAAGACAGCATTGCCTCACAGCCCCCTTAACATCACAACTGCTCCATATGGCAGATCCCAGATGGCAATTGGGGAGCTCGGATGCTTGGGACTGAGCTACTGTTGGAGCTGCTGCAGAGAGGCAGCAACGCTGTTGACTGGAAGAGACTAGACCTGGTTTTGGTGTCTGTCCATGGGAAAAGTGAAATCTGAGAGCTCCTTCACCATTTTATCCCAGTGATTGTAATTTTGCACGTGTGTAAAGAGATTGATATTGAGGTAGAAATATATATATTTTTTTCCTTCCTGCTGCTTCTCTTCCCCAGGGACCACGTAATCCCCTTTCAACCAGGCAGCTGACTATGCTACACATACTATGACCATTTATTACAATAATATATTACACAGTTTCTTTTGGTCCACCCCATTTTTTTTTTTTCCAATTGCACATCTGGAAAATTGCTTAAGAAATCTTTGAAGCTTTGACTATGTCCCCAAGAGCAGAGCCATAGCTAATGGCATGGGGAAAGTGGATGCTGGGTGGGTTGCATTCCTGCTGCCTCAAGCCTGCTGTGTGGCACTTTCCCTAATGAAGTGTGCCAAACACAAAGCCTTTTCCAGCACAAAGCAACTTTTCTTGAACTGACCAGATCCAAATCCACCATATTCAGGAATGTGGACTCTTCTGAACCTGTCTATATGAATTAAGAAAAGGGAAGGGTGATTTGGATGTCTAGCAATAATAAGGAAACATAACTCTAAGTCAAGTATGCCTTGGTAGAGCTAGGAAGAAGACCACATATGCAAGTTCTTATCACCCACTCCCGCATCTCCTAGACAAAAATGTACCCTCATACTAGAAATGAAGACAAATGGACAGCTGATGAATCCAAAACTTGTCCAAGTCACTGTGCTTTGAGGTATCAAGATTGTAGGTCTACAATTTCTAGATAACTGAAATGCTTCCTGGTTTTACGTCTGATCAAGTGACCAGATGATGAGAAAGCATGGACAAACAGCAAATTCTCCTTTCTTGTGACTAATCAAAATTACTGGGTGGAAAAAGAGGCTATATTCTTGGAAATCTGGATCTACAGTAGTCCTAACTGACTCCCTATTATAAAGGAAGATACAAAAGTTATATAGAAAAAAAAATCAGTTTTATTTGCCAATTTGACCCGGAGGGAAATTATTTGCTGAATTCATCCCTTTATGCTTTATTGACAGAAGTAGTTATGATCCTTATAATAGCCTTATAATTCCCTCCTTTGCCCTAAGTCATAGTATATGGTGAAGGAAACTAATGAAGCAAAAGACACTCAATATCAGGCTTCAAATGTGCTGTTTTTAAAATCCCTTTGAAAGGAAAAATATAAGGTAACGGTCTTAATAAATTAAAAACCTCGATGCGTAGCATGCTGCTGGCTGGCAGGTTGAATCAAGATGGTTGACACATCATACTGTAACTACTTCCCCAGTGAATAATGACATAATTTTAAGATTTGGCCTTCCTCCTGGCATTGATGCATTAAGGCAAAATGATACATCAGTCAGTCTTTAGGGCCTAAATGCTTGTTATGAGTCAGTCCTCTGAGGCTCTCAGCTTTATGCATCTCATAAGAAATCTCACAGTGATTTATAGTCATGTGAGCCTCTTATAATGCTTCACATCTCTCAAATTGGTTATAGCTTGAAAACAGATCCTTTCCTCTGTTTAGTGCCAACCATATTCCTCATACAGGACATGCCTGTACTGTTCCATAGTCTTTCTGTCCCCATGCCAATGTCAAACTCTTGTAATTAAATTTGATAATATCCCAGTATTGTACAACATAGGCTTAGGGTCTCAGTTTCTCCTTAGTCCATTTACATTGTTTGTATAAGTCCCCAGAAGAACTCCTTCTAAGCAGAAAGAATACATGTCATCCTGAAATACTCATGAGACCCACAGAAAGTAGAGGCGGATAATATATGGTCATATAATATACAATGCATAGATGTCTGTGTAAATATATTTATGCTATACACATTATATAAAATATAACATGTACTATATGGCTGTATAATTTATGCAAAACAAGTACTAGCCATACAACTTGTGTGCTATTTCAAGGCAAATGGTATAATGGTATATATACAGAGGACCTCAGATAAACTGTACATACTCCCCAAGGAACAGACCACTTAGAGCAAATAGACACTGAAATGTTTTGAAACAGTGGCAGTCAAAAACACGTTTGAACCCAAACAACTCTCTCTTTCCTATTTCATGATGCTGAAGAAAAGGTCCATTCAGACATGTCTTGCCTTGCTGCGACCTGTCACCAGAACTCTCGCACTACAGCAAATGGAAACTTCTCTGAAAAGGGAATTTACCCAAAATTTACAACCCAAATTTGAAATCAAGCTAAAAAGTTATAAAGGCTCAAAGAGATATCAGATGTGTTGTAAGCCGAAGCACTGATTGTGCATAGAGAGCAGAGGCAAGCTGTGATAAAAGACTATGGATATTCATCATCAAGCACGTGGCAAAGGAAAATGTCATCGCAGCAAGTGAGAATCTTTCTCAAGCTAAAATATTTGGAGTTTTTTTGGCCAAAACACTCAGAATTAATTTTTATTTTTAACAAATGAAAAATATGCTATGTTGTCAGGTTGTTCAGTCTTGAGTTCTTTTCCTGACCAGAAATTTATAGATTTTGTGGGGAAAAATATTTTTTTTTAAAAAAAAAAAGGCTAAAAAGACTATTTGATTACAATAAAAATGTCTGTAATTGATAAAAGAAAATCTGATTTTCATTTCTGGTTATTTGGACTTATAAAGGAATAAAGTAACAGTCCTCAATGAGAGCCTTCAGAACCCCATTATAAATAAGTAAAATCCTTTTTCCCAGGTTTAATAGAAATTCGGGGTGTGAACGACTTTGCTTAAGCAGCTTTGCAATTCAGACTGCAGTAAATTATGGATGAGACCTTCCAGAAGCAGAACAAGCTTCATCAAGACCCTCGTAAACAAAATGCTAGTAACAGGAAGCAGAGCAAGAAGTATAGGTAGCATAGAGAGAAAAATTGCAGACTTGGGACTTGCTTATACATCAACAGTATCTAAGGAAAAAGAAAAGCTTTTTATTTATTGCTTACCAGGCTTCAGGGTGTGAGTGTCACTCAGCATTAGCATTCACCTTTATAACTGTGCCGTGATTTACTGTTCCACCCCAGCGCAGAGGGAGCAACCTCCTTCATGCCTACGAGGACATGCATGCACAAGATATACCCAAGCTGATTTCTTTTCTCTCTCATGCAGAACATACGTGTACGGAGTTCCTTGACCTCCACTAGTAATAGAGGTGTGAGAGATGGGAGCTGATCTGCTTTATTATTTGTGTGACAGAAGAATATCATGTTATACAGAAATATATATGTATATGGGTTAAGCCGTGATTGAAAGGTTGGGAGATACTAGACCTAGAGGTGCTACTCTACATGAGCCAAAACTACACAACTGTTTTGTCAGTGTTGGGAGCCAACAGTTAAAATGCATGATACCCAGCAAGGTGACTAATTATTTAGGTTCCACTGTCTATACTGGCTAGACTACGACTCTGTAGATACATACAAGAGACCAATCCCATCCTCCTTGTCCAGTCTTGGCTATTCCATCCATTCAGATCTAATAAGATCTTCTCTCCCAATATATCTGGTGGCCTCTATCCTTGCTTGATACTAAATTTTCTTGGTTTATTCTCCAGCAACATCCACAAGATAAGCAGTGTCAGCTGGGGATAATGAACACTTCTCAGGTCCAGCCTTCAAATACAGTTGGATGCTCAGATAATGTCAATGGTAATAGTTGGCTCTTGATCCTTTAGGATTTCCCCTAATGTCTTAAAACTACCACTATCAAGCTCTCTTCACTACTATTCCATACTTCATCTGTGCTCCTTGGTCCCGTTTGACATGGTATTCTTGAGCAAAACCGGATCAAATATCTCAACTATTAAACCTCAGGTTTCATTTCACTCAATGTTTGACTCCAATTCTAAAAAAAAAAAAAAAAAAAAAAAAAAAAAAAAAATTCTGCAAACACACAGGTTATAGGCTTGCAGACATCCTTATCTTACAGTGCTGTTTTTTAGCCTTGGTATCCCAAAGGAACATCCTTCTGTTGAGATTCTCTCATGCTGGAAGTATCAAGTGCTGAAGTGCACTTTAGCCATCCAAATACATTCAAGAGAGTTTGTATAAAAGACCACACATCCTGCCTGGCTCTAAAAAGCAGTCACAAAGAGCTTTGAGAGGCTCACTACAGATGGTAGCTTAAGGTTTCTTTATGTGTCTGCCAAATTACCAGTAAGAAAGGAACTGAGCACATTTATGGATTTATTCAGTTCCTTTAATATGACATTTATTATGTTTAGGGCAGGTCAGCCTAAGCTTTTGCCTTCAACTATCACAAAAGAAAGGAGATGTATTCAGCCCATCATATTATTGGTCAAATTGAAGTCAAGTCTCCAGAATAAAATTATTGGAAGGCATTTTCTCTTGGTTTCCAAAAATATCGTGCAATGATTAAGGTATGTGTCTTTAAACGGCTTCTTATTAGATCTCAAACCTTTGATCCAATACGTTTTTGCTCCCACTGGCCCCTAAATAGACAACTCCCAGGCACTTCTGAAAATCCTGTGCATGGTGACCAATGCATTACATTCAGTCCACCAATATTAAGACTCATAGTAGGGCAAAATTTATCCTTCCCTGGGGAGGAATGAAAGGCAACTAGCTTTTTCTTTTTCTTTTCTTTTTCTTAAAGGTGATTCAGAGGACAGGCTGTAGCAAAGGTTTTGTGCATGAAGAGGCTGGAGAGAATTACTTCTAAGATTTTATTAGCGTGCATAAATGCCGTGACGTTTTTGATGCCTCGGGCTATAGAAGCACAATCATTACAATGAACACCATATTTCTTTTCATCTTTCCCTTGGTCTTATAACACATGAGCGATCTGTCTTGCTAGCATGCGCTACATAGTCATAGATATTTACTTCTTTGCTTCCAACAAATGTTGTTTAACCTTTTGAGCACCACAGGTTGCTCCAGGGATGAAAAGCAGGCACTCTGCACTCAAGGCTAGCCCAGTTGGAGGGGACCTATTCTGATGAAAGGTGATTAAAGCAGCAGCAAAAGAGCTGGGACTATAGCATGTGCATGTATGCACTGTGCATAACGCACTTGTTATGAACAGAGACAACTGTTCCTGGCAGCACTGAGCACCAAATCTCAAAGCTGCTACAAGAACCTGCTGCTCCATGGAGGTGAGCAGTGATCTATGGCACAAAAGCAGTGAGGACAGCCTGCAGTGAGGATCAGAAGAGCAAGAGGGTTGTAGATTACTCACAGTTTTCCATCAGGTAGCAAAAGTATCACATGCTTTTTCCTTCCAGGCATAGTGATGCTGATGCTTTTGTTATCCATAAGATCTGCACACTGAGATCTTCAGAAAGAAAGACATAACACTGCAGTTCCTCCCTTAAGAATGGTTGCAAATTCATTAGCAAGACATGGGTGGAAAAGATACACTCTGGGTTACAGAGGGATTAAAACCACTTTTAAGAGATAAGGAAATAATTTATTATATGAATATATTTCCAGTGAGAATTATTATATTCATTTTTTTGTTGCTCTTCTTGAGCAAGAAACAAAATTTCCTGAAATTTTGCTTCACTTTTTAAATGAATGACAAGTATATCTGCACAGAGTTCTTACTGGAAAAAACTGCAAAACCTAATATTCTTAACCTCAACTTAGTTGATTCAGTTATGAGATGGAATTTCTCTTTGATCAAATGATTTATATAACTACAAAACCCTCTGCGAATTGTACAATTGAATATATCATTGATGATTGTCTGCAATGAGGCTTGAAGCTTAGAATTAAAAACTTCTTAGTATCTTCATTAGTAAAGTTCAAGAGCTCAGATACTGAAGAAGACCAAATCCTGCAGTTTCCACCAGGTT
Source organism: Eudromia elegans (assembly GCA_003342815.1). NCBI lineage: Eukaryota > Metazoa > Chordata > Aves > Tinamiformes > Tinamidae > Eudromia > Eudromia elegans. The sequence goes on along the minus strand of PTEX01000085.1, from coordinate 929,027 downwards.
TGCAATGAAAATTTTTAGGCAGGTGTCCAAACTTTTCTCTTAGCCTGAATTATTTAAATGTAACAGAATCTTACACAGAATTTAAAGGGCAAAAGAGACTGTTGCAGTTATACAACCTTATCCATTTTGTTACACAGGTCACAGAATTTTACCTGCCAGCCAAACCCTTGTCCTCTCCTCTGTAATATTTTTCCTAATGCTCAGCCCATCCTAATATTTTTCCTGCCTCTGCTATTTCTTCTAAGATGACTTTTTTCTGTCCTCATACTACCTTACTGATTTGTTTTCTTTTAATGCTATTTAACCCTTCCCAATCTTCCTGTACGCACTCACCTAGTCAATCAGATAAGCCTGTCCATCAGCAAAAGGATATGAAACTGCAAAGGGCTAAGAGGAAATTTCCCCTTTTTGTTGGCAATAATATTCAATAAGCAACCAATAACTGCCCATTGAGGATTTTTCCAAGGAGCACCTGGCACTAATTGCTCTCAGGCAATGCCAGCGATACTACTGGTAAAAGGTGGTCTCTATATAACATATCGCCTTCTACTGCAATACTCAAATACACAGAAAAAAAGATCTACACAGATGGACCTACTTTAATGGTCAATTTAGTGCACATTGGTTCTTTAGTGTGTGTGTGGCAATATAACAGGAAAGTGAGGCTATTTTCTAGCTTGCTTAGCTTACAGAGGGATGCAATGACTTGCATTCATGTGTAGCACTCCATCCCAACCTGCTGGCTCTGGGAGGAATAGCATCCATGCCCTGAAAACAAATCTGAAGAACTCTGCAGTTCAGCACCCAAACACAATTTGAGTTTTCCAGCACTGTTGGGCAAAACACTGTGTGAATGGTTTCAAATCCATACATTTGTCTTCCATCTGTCAGAATAGTGTCCTCTGTACCAGAATTGATCCGTCCCAGATTAGTAGAATAAATATTACTTCAAGCAAGGAATTATGTTTAATCCCCTCATGGTGTTCTCATTGATTTTATTCATATTTCATTTTTGTTTTCAAGATGAATACTTCCAAAAGGAAAGACTGACGACCACCTGCCTGAGAAAGCTTTGCCATCACTTCTAATGTGAAGATGTTCCAGTCTCTGGGCATAGAGTCTAGGCCACTGCATCCTAGAGGTTTACCTCTAGGTTTACTACCACTGGGGATGTGACTGTTCAGGGCAGGAATAGTTGTGGATTTTTCTCTATCTCAACCAAAACCACAAAGTAATTCCACTCTGAAACATAAGTAAATTTTTCCAATGAAAGTTTTGACAAATCTTGGTTTTTATCCCTCAAAAATGTCACATGTAGATAAATAATCATTTCATATATCCATATACATGTATACATATAAAAAATAAGTACAAATATATATTAAAATATATGCAATAAAATATGCCAACATCATTGAGCCTCTCTAGTGATTTCCCTGAAATCTCAGTCTGCAAGGGACCCAGGCAAAGCACAGAGCATAGCAATTTCCATAACAACTTTAACAAACCCCTAAGAATGGCCTTTGTATGGGAAAACATGGCAATTTTCCTCTTTTTTACCAATTGAATTCTTTGCATTTCTTCTTTTACTGACCTGGAATACACTGAGGAGCCTTCAAAACTGTGATAAAGCATTGAACCTGACCCATGCTGAAGAATCAGCATATCTTCTGATCTCAGACAATATACCCACTAAAATATAAAAGCTATGATTTTTATATTGCCTTTTTTCTTCTTCTTTGTTTTTTGTAGTCTTGAGGGAGCCTCAGATGCTTGGCAAAAAGCATATTTTAGCTTTTTTTCCCATTACTGTTCTGAGACCACTGAGAGTACCCAGAGCGTCCTGCAGTATGTGAATGGGTCATTACTGGTTTTCCCCCTGTTCTCACCATTATTTTTCGCCATTTTCACCCTTGTGGAACCCTTCAAAGTTCAGGCCTCCACTGAAGGCCTCGAAACTGCTATATTTTAATGGGGAGTCAGATGAAAGAGGAGTTTTATGAGCACTAGGGGAGAGGTTGGGTCCCCTATCCCACAACACTATCTAGGTTCAATTTATTTTCACCCTAAATCCCACACTGTCCCCTATCTTGCTTGATGGTAGTGCTGTAGTGTAAGAGCTGGGAAACAGCAGCAGTTGTTTTCCTCACCCCATCTTCAGGTGATCATCAGGTCTGAGAAGATTTAGGCACAATTCAGCAGCCTGACCAGTTAACCTGAGATCACATGTGATGGCCACTGTTACAAGTGGCTTCTCAAGTGGCTAGAAGGAATGGTTCCAGAGCTGTGCTATCCCCCAGAGCAAATATAGGGAATTTTGGAGGGAATAGTGGTATAAATGGGCCAAAACACAGCCAGTGATCATGAAAATTTAATGTTCTGGTCAATCACTGGCCAGGACTCAAGGCCATGATTTGAATCTTTCATTTGCTTCATATTTAGTAATTTATTTGCCACCACAATGTGAGAAGTTTCAGTGTTTAAATTAAGTATCAATTATATTCCATGTGTGTGTCATGAATGTGATATAATGTAATTTATCTGTAAATTTTACAAAAGATCATCGATCAAAGCTTCAGGAAATCACTGTGAGCATCACTAAAAATATTCACATTGGCAGTTTCTTCATCTAGACTTCGTCTCCTGTAGCTTGATTATAAGTCTAAGCCATTATTATGCCAGGAAATGTACAGTTGCAAATATAATCCAGTTACAGTTGGTTATATGTTACATGTTGCAGTTGCAAATATAATCCATGCACTAAATAGCTGAAAAATCCTCTGAAGAAAAGAAAGATCTTTAAAGATAGCAAAGGCTTATGTACTTCATAAATGGTGCCAAATTCTCCTGATCAAGGAAACTTAAGTATGGATAACAGAAGTTCACAGGAGCATATACAAAGAGGTGGCTCTTCACAGTCTGTGTGGTTAATCTGTAGAGTCTGTGCCACAGGATAAGATATGCTAAAAAAAAACCCACAAAAAACCAACTTCCTAAATACACAGAAACTATATTTAACTCAGGACAGACATATCTGGAGCCTGAGGAGTCTTTGCATATATGCTACATATATGCTTCATATATGCTTGTGCTGCTCTTGTACATTTCATAGGCCTTGCCATAAGTAGAAAACCAGTTTGAAGTGATGGCAGACTAAGGAATTAAGTGTGAAAATCTGATGACCTGTAGAGATAAATCATCTTTTCCCACAACTGCCTTTTCAAGATCCATTACTTTTTTTTTTTTGCATGTATCTATCACATTTGACTAGTCTTATTCATCTTCATACTGTACAAATGGTATGTCTTGGAAATACCTCATATTCCTTGCTTAGACTCCACGGTTGGAGAGTCTAAAAGGGGTTTCTCTTCTCTAGTTTATGGACTGGTGAGGATAGCCTGTATCCATCAGAGTGTCTCTCATACAGTAGTGCATATAAGTTTTCTGAATCTTAAGAAAAGGTGCTCTACCAAACCTCATCTTCCAGCAAATGCAGTCAGCATCAACACTTCTCTGAATTTACTTGATCCCTTGCTAAAAAAAATAGAAATAAAAATAGAAATTGAAATAAAAATAGAAAGTTTAGCAAAATTACCTGCTCAACCCCAGTGAAAGAACCAAAGAATTCATATAAAGTAATGTATTTTATACTGACAATAGGAGCTTAATCTTTCTCCCTCCACCCTTCTCATTCCAAAAAATGATGCTTCACTGGGATGGACTGAGCTGACAGAATTCAATACTGGGGATTTTTATTGCATTTTCACTTCACCATTCACATCATTGGGAGATAATTATGTTACAAATTGGTACAGAGATCAGTTTGGAACTGACAAGTAATTAGAGATGCAATGCAACACTGTTTCTACTTTAACACTTCCTATCCTTAAATAAATAAATAAATAAAAATTTAAAAGATTGCACTCTTTTATTGTTATTTATTGTTTCTCCTGCAACAAGTATCTCAAGGCTCTGGATGGGAACAGAAACCTGTTCTCTTAACCAGATGGTAAGAGATTGACTCTGCTTTGAAAAGTGTTATGAGAAATGTAGTTTGTCAGGGTGTTTTACCTACCAAGCTGAATAAGAACACGAGATCCTGATGCAGCACAATAGTTGTATCCTCTGTTCCAAATGGAAATCTTTAAACTTCAGCCGCCTTCCATCTTCAGTCCCATTTTCTTTATCCCCTCTTTCATCTTCACAATAAACTTTTGCTCCAACATTTGTTACTGTGCTGAAAACACTCACATAAGTTTTGAGAATTTAAACATCCTTTAAAGAGAACTTCAAAGCTTAAAAGCTGCTCTCAGTAAAGAAAAACAAATCAGTATACAAAGTATTCCCAAAAGCTGATGGGGCCAGGCTCTCCCTGGGTAGAAAATAGGCATGAGTTGATGCTATCAACAGAGCTTCACTGATTTTTATCCCCTAGAAATGCAAACCTTTCAATAAATCCCTCTCAGTAAATCTTTCCTGGTAGATAATTAAGGCAGCACATCCCAGGTTTACTGTCACTAGGAGACTTGTTTTACAATCTGTTCATTGTCGGGAGAAATTGCCATTTATCCCGCTTTTAAGATTATATGCATCCCTAATTACTGCACTTCTAATTTGCCTTCGTGCACACAAACTTGTCAGTTTTTCCACTTCCTGTGGAAACTGTAGCAGCCTGATCTCACAGGAGCCTGTCAGGAAATTCTGAAGCAGTGTGGACTAAGGTCACTAATTCAGGCATCCCTTCCAGTCCTGTGCTTCCAATGCACAAATGGCCTTCAAAGGAACAAACGTTACCTAGGTTCCCCAGAAGGGCTGGGAGTGCATCCTTCCATTTCATGTGTTTAGCATCCATTCACTTACAGTAAGCAGGAAGGACACTGCAGAGGTTAAGCACCTCGTCTAAGGACAAATGATTTTATGGTGACTTGCAACTGAGAAGAATCTTCAGATCCCACATAGCAGCTTTAAATCCCCTCAAAATACAAGAGGAAGTTTTGTCTCATTCCCTAGTTCACAACATAGCTCTGAGACCCTCCAGACACAGCTATTATAGTCAGTGAAAGATAATCACGACCGTCCTCTGCAACTGAGAGCATCTGGCAGATCACTGCCCATCTCCGTAGTGTGCAACTCTCCTACCCTTTGTAATAAGGTTGCTGCATCTAAATTGTTTATGGAGAATGGCCTTGGCTTATTCTAACTCCTAGATCATGTCTAGGAGGTTTTTTTGAAGAAAGTGCTGTTTGACCAGGTCAAAACTCAGGACAGAAACAAAGATGCAAAGGTACATGATGCATAGCCTAAGGATCATTTCAGAATACTCTGTGCCTTCAGCTGTGGCACAGCCCTTGCATTATATCAAATGTCTTGAAATAAAAAACTCCACAGAAACTGTGAACATCTCTCACAGCAGTAGGATTGTCACCGAGGGTCCAAAGTCGATCCAAAGTAGATTGCCCAGGTATTGGACAATGAAGACATAAGCTAGTCCTTACTGATTAGAATCACAGAATCATAGAATACTTAAGGTTGGAAGGGACCTCTAGAGGTCATCTAGTCCAACCTCCCTGCACACGCAGGGTCCCCTAGAGCATGTGGCACAGGGTGATGTCCAGGCGGGTTTTGAAGATCTCCAGAGAAGGAGACTCCACCACCTCTCTGGGCAGCCTGTTCCAGTGCTCTGGCACCCTCACCGTTAAGAAATTCTTCCTCAAGTTCCTGTGGAACTTTTGGTGCCTCAATTTGTGGCCGTTTCCTCTAGTTCTATCACTGGCCACCACTGAGAAGAGGCCAGCCCCCTCCTCCTCACTCCCTGTCTTGAGATATTTATATACCTTAATCAGGTCCCCTCTCAGTCTTCTCCAGGCTGAAGAGGCCCAGCTCCCTCAGCCTTTGCTCATAGGGCAGATGTTCCAGGCCCCTAATCATCTTTGTGGCCCTGCGCTGGACTCTCTCTAGCAGCTCCACGTCCCTCCTGCACTGGGGAGCCCAGAACTGCACACAGTACTCGAGGTGCGGCCTCACCAGGGCTGAGTAGAGGGGCAGAATCACCTCCCTCGACCTGCTGGAGACGCTCTGCTTAATGCACCCCAGGATCCCATTGGCCTTCTTGGCCACGAGGGCACACTGCTGCCTCATGGTCAACTTGTCGTCCACCATGACGCCCAGGTCCCTCTCTGCTGAGCTGCTCTCCAGGAGGTCAGTTCCCAGCCTGTAGGCGTGTCTAGATTAGAACCATCACACTCCTCCCCACGCAGCCCACAGAGCCCATCTAGGCATTGTCTTGGATGGCTGTCTCAATGTGGCATGATGGATTTGCAGCTGTAGACATTTTTGTGAAGCTGGACATCTAGGAAGATAACTTTGGATTGGGTAGGTTAACAGGCAATAACAACAACAGAATAACTAAATAGCATTTTAGAGGGATAAAGATTCAATCCTATAGGAGTTAATGCCATATATGAAGGGACATATCATTTTTCACTGGACTTTCTGTTTTTCAGTGATGGATTATGAATCCATTAACTCCTCAGCAGATGACAAAGTACCTTCTGTGTCACCAAATAGGTAATTATAAGGATCACATTGGCAATTGTTTATTTCTTTTTATCTCTTGTGCTATGTCTGAATTCCATTAGGATGCAACTGTCTGTCCCTAGTATAACAAATAATGCCATTAGAGAGATGGTGAGATTCAATCCCTTTTCCTCAGAGAGAAATCAGGCTATTGTTGCAGCAGAGGTGCTTTACTCTGCATTCCCAGGTGATTAATATGCATTTAAGGAGGTACTGGAGATGAGCACTTATGAAGCATGCCAATTAGAGCTGGGAGAAATTAAATAATAAATGAAGAAAGGGGCTCCAAATTGAGCACAGTATGTGTAATCATCATTTTTATAGTCCGAGCACCCAGGGACCTGGATGATAGTCTTGATGGAGGACAAAAAATAGTGGTGCCTGTTGCAAATAGTTTATAATCAAAAAGGCTGCTTGCATAGGAAAATATTTTTGTTTCATTACTATAATGATAACAGTTGTGTAAATGGCTGACTACTTTTTTTTCAGTTTTCATACAAAGTAAACTGGCAAAGAGGCACATTGTTCTTAATTAAGATAAGAGTATCCAAGTGAGAAGGAGCATGAATGTGATGATTCTGCTTACTAATCACTGCTTTCATCATGTCGATGTAGTTGCATAGACAGCTTTTTGGCTCACTTCCTCCCACCTACCCACCATGCTAGAATTTAGTCTAAATCTAGCTTTTTGGTAGCGGTGGCGATTCTACCCAGTTCACAGCAGAACATCGCCTTTCTCAACCTCAGAGATAAGAGTGAGGCCTCTGGGGCACAGGTGCCAACTTATTCTTCCAGCCCTGAAGAAAAAGGTTTGGGATAGAAGATCTGAACATGATAAACAACTGAGGATGACAAAGCCTTAGAGTGACTGTGAAGACCATGTGAACTCTAGAGGAGCTCATCTATAGGAGTCACCAGTCTCGACAGGAGTTGGGAAAGTCGAATTCAGAACACAAAAAGCTTAGCTAAAACAGTGGCTTGGCTTGAGACAGCACTTGGCCTGTGCCATGACTGTTTTTTGCCCCTTGTACTGCTTTCAGACAGTTGAAACAGCAAATACACTTATCAGTTGTATTTTAGAGCATTTGTGATGATGGGGTGAAATATTTCCAAATGAAAAATCTGAGTGCAAGCCAAACTATGGATGGGGATGTAAAGTATCCATTGGCCTGGTCTGACTCCTGTAGAAGACAATAGCAAATTTTCCAGTGACATGAAAGGTTGAGATCTAAACTCTTCCTTAATACTGAGGCCATCAGCTATAGTCCTATAGAGCTGTGCCTTTGCATTCAAAACATTTTTGTTCCTTCAGTGAAGAAAGAACTACAGAAATATTCCCAGTGCTCTAGGTATATACCTTTGTTGCAAGATAGTCTCAAGCCCCTTGCAGAGTTGTAATTATTATTCTTTTAATTAATTGGAAATGGGCATCCAAACTAGAGGAATTATTTGACATCTGTGCACTGAACGCTAAAATAGATGCTGTCCACAGTATAGGATGGGAGGGTGGGTTTTCAGGAAGGCAAAGATCACGACTAGAAGGTCTAGGTAAAACAGGCTTTAATTTACTAGCTCCATTCAGTTCTGCTCTGTCCCACCGTTTGCATCTTAATTTGACAGATAATGTAGTATTGCCAACAGTGAAGTCATCCAGAGTGCAAATGATGCATCTGCAGGCTTGATACTTGTTCTAAAAAAAAAATGATAATAATAAAAATGATTACTCGTATCTGTTAAAAATAATGAGATAAGCATGTGAAGTGTAACAGAACTGAATATAAAGATGAGAATACTCTTTACTACCCACCTTATCTTCTATATAATAGAAGGAGAGGGAGTAGCAGATGCCCTTTATCCACCCCTTTACATAGGTGATGAAAAAATACAGTGGTATAATATAGACTTAACTGGATTTTCTCACAGTGTGTGTTCCAGTCAATAATTTGGGTGGGAGGAGAGGAAATAATCTCCTTAATGCTGGTGTCTTTCATCAGTGTTAATCACAGCTCATCTGTTTTTTGCAAAGGCCAGAGTTAAAAGAACTGAAGACAACCTCCTGCACTTTCTGATTTCAAGGAACAAATATCCTGGGATTCTCCTCATTCTCCTCAAACTTTCTTCAACAACACAGGGGATTGAGAAAAAAGGAAAACAGAAAAATCACATAACTGTGATAGAGCAAGGATATCCAGAGGCATCCCGCCAGAGCTGGCGCTTCCGGACATGAAGATTACATTGAGAGACCGGTTCCGGAGCAACACCAGCTTCCAAAATAATGGGAAGCACCTGAACTCCCCAGATTCTCAAACTTGCCTTAGCTTGCAGGATCTGTATGAAAAGAGACCAGACTGCTAAGCACCTCCTCTTTCCTTTCTTGTTCTCTTGCTGTTAGTTTTTGAGGTCATAGTGTCACATCAGCAGCACATGCACGTTTCCATACCAATTGGTTTCCTTAGCTATAGGAACTATTCGAACACAGAGCACAAGGCAGATTGTTAGAGAAAAAAGTGTTTCCTAAAAGGGGAAAAAGAGGAAATGCCACTTATATACTAATATTAAATTGTACCAAATTGAGATACCTCTGTTTTTATCTAATATTCAGCAAAGGAATCAGTGTACTTAATTGTTGGCATGAGAGATTCTTTATCAGATCATTTGCTATTATGGGTTGGAAGGCATATTAATGGTTTAGAAACCTTGGCCCATTCTCTACAGAAGCAAAAATCATGCTCAGAGTTGTTCTATGTTCCAGTGGCATCTTCATTCTGCCATTCTGTCTAGACATACCTACTGCATCCCACACTCGAGGATCCACCTCAATTGGCCTTCCCATCTGAAAGCCTCAGATTCAGTTATTGTCTAACGGATTTTGTTCTTTCCAGGGCAAACATTTCCAGGTTGAATAAAGATTGACTTTACACAGACAAGCTATTGCAAAATAAGCAACAGTATAATAGTTATGTAGCAGTTATCTAATAATCAGTCCAGTACCATTTTGGGGCACCAAATTATCCAATCTAGCAGCAGCATAGTTGAGCATAATGATAAGCATACTAAGACATAAACAATTAAATAAATAAATAAATAAATAAATAAATAAATAAATAAATAAATAAATGAATGAATGAATAAATAAAGCAGTTGCTCACTGTTCCATCTGTTTCTGTGTGAGAGAAAAAGTCAGCAAAACATCTAAAATACCTTCTGCAGGTACTTCCATTTCTCTTTGGGTTTTCAGATGAGCATAGAGTGAACAGCCAGAACATTTTCATATTTACAACACAAAACTCAGCATCTGGCCCTTCACACACCCCGCTAATCAACTAAACTCTCTCAGTACACTTTCCTTTCACAAGTAGCTCTTGTAGAAACCTTGACTGTAGAAATGAGAATCAGGATGTGAAACCACCAGGGAAAGTGGGAGACGGAAGAAAGGAAGAAGTGTTCAACTCTGAAGTGTGAGTGGAGTGATCATTAGTCTTAAAAAGCCACGTCTTTTCCTTGGGTTTCTGACTAGGATGTTGTTTTTCTTTTTGTCTCTGTTTTATTGCAAAGCCTACCACAAATCAATTTAGTGTCCAAAGGCCGTTTCTTCTTCAGTTGATCTCATTGTCACACAGACTAAAGAGACCATAATGTTCCCTTGTGTATTTATTTCTAAACTTCGCTCAAGAGCTATTATTTTTCTTTCTTGCTTCCCTACTTTTAAATCCCAAACCCTGAGAGTCTTTTAGAGTACGATGCAATAAATCTCAACTTCTCATTTGCTCAAATTGTTTTTTATGTGTCCTTTTTTTCTGTCTTTCCAAGGGTACTTTTATCTTCTACCTAGGATATCCAAAGTGCTCCTACAGCCCACTGTGGGTCTTCATATTGTCTTTTATATTTGTTCTCTGGTTGCAAGAGAACCAGCTAAATAATCCCTTGATTTTTTCCTGCCCTCCCCTTTTGGGTCGGCAAGAGTGTGATATTTCTCAGGGGCAATTGCCAAAAAACCCACACAGAAATACCCCTTAGTTAAATAAACAGGTCTTCATCCCTTTGGAAAAAGGAAATGATTTTACCAAATGACACATTACGATCCGTAACCCAGAAGATGGTTTTGGAGTACAGCACATCTTTTACTTTTCCAGCTCTTTTGGACAACAAATGGAGGGATGAATGAAATTGTCAGCATGAGCCATGCAGAGTTTTAAGTCTGTATCCATCATTAAAAAGGTTTTCCACAATGTTAATGTGTGTCTGCCTACCCAGAGTCAAAACAGAGGGCAGAAGACAACAGCTCTACATGCATCTTTAATGTGTATTGGCTTTCCTTCCAATGTTCCTTCATGGATTTATGGTTGCTTCAGCTGCGCTAGTGTTAGCACAGTTTCTTAGGGTAATTATGTTTAGGGGTCCTTCTATCTATCTGTGCCTAAGCTACCTACCTCCCTTCTTCTACCCCATCAGGTCTGTCAAACCCTAAGGCCGGTTCAAACTAAATTCAATAGAGATGTAAGTGTTTTAAACTTATACTAATCCTGTACATTTGGTGGAAATTTGCAGCCGTGCAGAGGCAGGCATAAATTAGTTAAACACACAGTTTATGCAACTGATTCATCTGACCTATTTTATACATCTACCAAGAGATGAAGCATCTGTGAGACAGGTCTTGCCTGAGACCGCTTGTGTCTTGTCACCTAATACAAAAGAGGTCTAGACAATTATATCGTGTGTTGACATCTTCATACAAGATATCTAAAGCTATAGGGCTGAATCCTACCTTCTGCACTTCCAGAGTAAAAGCTAGAAGAGGACCTGAGCCTTACTAGGTTTATACCTACTGCCTTCTCTTGCTACTGGCCTAGTAGATTTTGTTGCTTGTGGTTACAGGAGCTACTGGCATATTAAAGTAAGAAAATTATCCTCCACATCCACGACTTGCTGGAAAGCAGCTCAGTGGAGATGGATTTGAGAGTCCTGGTTGACAACAAGTTAACCATGAGGTAGCAATGTGCCCTCATGGGCAAGAAGGCCAATGGGATCCTGGCTGCATCAGGAGGAGCTTTGCCAGCAGGTCAAGTGAGGGGATCCTGCCCCTCTGCTGAGCTCTGGGGAGGCCACACCTGGAGTATTGGGGGCAGCTCCGGCCTCCCCAGGACAAGAGGGATGTGGAGCTCCAAGAGAGGGGTCAGCATTGAGTGACAAAGATGATTAACGGACTGGAACATCTACCATATGAGGAAAGACTAAGAGTGCTGGGCCTGTTTAGCCTGGAGAAGACTGAGAAGGGATCTGATCAATATGTACAAATACCTGAGGGGAGAATGTGGGGAGAAGGAGCCAAACTCTGCTCGGTCATGGCCAGTGCCAGGACAAGGGATAATGGGTAAAAATTGAAACACAAGTAGTTCCATGTCTTTGTGAGGAAGAACTTCTTTGCTGTGAGGGTGACAGAGCCCTGGCACAGGCTGCCCAGAGAGGCTGTGGAGTCTCCTGCTCTGGAGATCTTCAGACCTGCCTGGATGCCACCCTGTGCTCCGTGCTCTGGGTGTCCCTGCTGGAGCAGCGGGGTTGGACTAGATGATCTCTAGAGCTCCCTTCCAACCTCAACCATTCTGTGATTCTGTGATTCTGCATTGACTAGATCTTCATTAATTTCTATGGGAGCTGAAACACATTTAGATGACAGTCTCAGGCTGAATGGCTCACCAAAAGAGTGTTTTAGTGTCATTTAAGATGTCCTAGTATGTCTGAGATACCTGCAATTGCTGTGGCAGATATGATAAGAATCAGTAAAAAATTGAGCCTTCCTGGAATAACAATTGGAGCAAATCCCAGAAAATATCAAAGGATACTGAAGGCCTATGGTTAGACAGATGACTCAAATCTCTGATATATATCTGTAGGTAACTCTAAGCATAATGCAAGCATAAAGAATAGTGACAGTCAGGAAGGCTCATGTCTCTCTCCACCAGTTTGTTACTGCAGCCAGATATGTCATTCTCACATGGCATATGAGAGTAAATAAATGACTTTAATGTGTCCAAGGGGAAAAATAGAGACTTTGGGGAGTTGTGAGTTTTCTGAAGGTGTCCTGGCAAGGATTTTTTTTTCGTCTTTCCAAACCCTGTGGGTACAACTCATTTCTTGCTCTTTTTTATTATTTCTTCATTGTTCTATTTCTGCATGTGAAATGGATTTCCTGGAGCAGGAAAAGACTGCTCTAGACCTCTATTTGTTCCAGCTATTGAAAAAGCTACTGTTGGTTTTAAGAAGGGATCCCAAAACAGAAAATGTATAGGTCCTCATCCTACCTACCTAATTCAAAATTAAAGGTTCAGATGATTTGTTGACACACATCCATCCTCCAAATCTCTTTAATTCATTTTTACATGGCAATCAGGAGACTTAAAATACTCCATTTGGCTAAACTGACTAGCCTTACATTTGTGATGATCATCCAAGAGCATATGTATATCAAATCTGTTACCATGAAACTTTTATAGAGTTTTTCTGTATATAGATTTAGTAGAAAATCAAGTGTCTTTATGAGCAGAAATAAAAGACCAAATAAGATAGATATGTGGAAAAATGCGAACTGTTCTAGCAAGTTTAAAAATTTCACAGAGATAACCTAGGAGAAAGTCTTCTGCAAGGCTGGAACAAGGAAATTGGAGCTGGATTATCAACACTGTGGTAGGAGGACTCAGGTATCTAAGCCACTAGCATGTGCTGTGCAGCTCCACCAATGATAGCTTCAATGATTACATATTGTCAGTTCTATCTACATATTCTAGTCAGTTCTTTTCTGGTAGAGTGAAGACAATGGTCCATTGTAAATGTGAAGGCTTGAAGACATTGACAAAATGTCATCTTTGATTCTTTCTGTGGCATCCAGTCCTCCCTCAACAGCCTACAAAGAAGTTGGAATGTCTTATTTGCCTTCTCAAAGCAAGGGTAGTTCTCAGCATTAAGTTCCCAAATGTCCTTTGCTGTTAGCATTCAAATATAGTATTTCTCATTCAAAAATATTATTTCCCATTCAGTCAAACAGGGATCTAACTAAAATCAGTGATATATTTGTAAGCTTCAGGAATATCAAGGTTTGCCATATCTGAAGTTGAATGTGAATATGATACACAGAATCCAGCTGGTACCCATTGCAGCAGTGCTATGCTCCATGGCTCAACCTGTGCTTGTATCTTCCAATTGGCTTTCTGTTGGCTCCTGGAGCCAGCACAAGATCTAGGTTCTATTTTCCAAACAAATTTAATGGCACTTGTCCTAGAGGCACCAGAAAATTAAATTTCTGTCACAATAGCAGCTGTGATTCCTCTGGGGCAAAGTCAATTGCCAAGCATAGGGTGAAGTCTGAGAACAAAGCATGCTTGTTTAACAGAATTCAGATATCAATAGAAAGATTTTTCTGGAAGAAACCCAGTAAACCAATCATTTGGAACTCCTTAAGAAGCATCATAAGAATTTCATCTTTGGAAATGAGCTTTCACAAGGAAGGCACAATCTATAAGCATCTCATTTTCTATCCAAATATTTCCTGAGCAAGCAGGCATGGGAGTCTTCGCAACCTGAGTTATCAGCCTGGAAATCATCAGTGGAATCCCACAAACATTTCTGTATTTCAATATTCTCCAGCAAAAGCGCAATCAGTACTTCAGTCTATTCTGCTCCAAGTCTAGAAGGACTATTCACTTTCCAGGTCATCCTGTCCTCAGGTTCAACCTAGTATGACCACAATTTTCTATTTAAAGACCATGAAGGGTAACTTGATAAAGGGTGCCAGTTTTGTTCCTGGTGGAGGTATTATTGTTAAGAAAAGAGGACTATGTCTGCCTCTGGGTCTCAACCTACAGCCAACATGGTACTCATACAGTATGCCAATGAAGCTCTTAGAAAACAATCCTGACAAAGTGAATTTGAGCAACTACTGTGGTAACAGTCTACTGGACCATCTGCAGCAGCATTTTACCATGTCTCTTGCCAAATGCCTCTTTAGGATGAGGCCAAATATTTCTGTGGTATAACACAATGGTGCCATCTGCTCTCTACAAAGGGCCTGAGGAAAAAGGAACACAATCTGATTAAAAGGGAGATAACAGATCCTCATCAAAACCATTGCAAACCTAAGCTGTGACTGACATGTTTCAAGGGATGGACTAGAATAATAGACTGGTCTTTTTCCAGTTGCGCAAAAAGAGTTGCCTACTCTAACCATGAAACCAGAGAGCAATAATGTCCAAGGCTTACCTCCTAGGGCAGAGTTGCGAAAAATCATCCACGCAATTTTTTATAATCTCATTAGCACTTGAACTCCAATTGAGACTCATTAGACTTTATCTCCTTTGGTCATCCAAAACCCTAATTGTGGGAAGACATTTGAGGGAGGAAAGGAAGCACAATTGCACATTCTCTGGGATGACCTAGAGGATAAATGGCTGAGCTAGCAGTGAGCAGCTCCTTAGTTAACTTCAGCAAATCTTGGTGAGCAGTTTAAAGCTGCTGATCTCCTTGTCGTCATTCTCCCACCAACTCCATGTCTACTTTGTCCATTCAAATAATCTTCATATACAGAGGGCTCATCATGCCTAATCATGTCCATCTTGCGTGATTATAGCAGTCTACCAGAGAGACATCCATATTATAATGGTTACCACTACCTAGTCTCTGGGTACCACCAGATATAAGTTATTCCATTTGTTCTGGATTGAATTAAAACACCACCCCAAAAAGGTTCCATGTGTAGAATGTGCCAAATATCAATCTACTTGGAATGTGAAGGCATTCCTTCAACCCAAATCACAATCAGAAATAGAAAAATGACAAAAATAGGTTTGCTCAGTTAGTCTGAGAAGATGTCTAGCTAATCTTGGTGATTAGTCCTGTTTAGACAGCGACATTATTTCATAATCATGGATTAAATATCTCTACGATCCCCTGCAAGGAGGTTGTCTTCTTTCCCAGTGCATCAATGCATGCACTACTCTTAGAATACCAATCTCCAAAACAGGAAATGGGGAAAGGAAGGAAAGAAGGAAGGAAGGAAGGAAGGAAGGAAGGAAGGAAGGAAGGAAGGAAGGAAGGAAGGAAGG